>JBCEWC010016729.1:0-12934 GCA_038996855.1 Solanum aculeatissimum
TGAATGAGGGTTTGGGGAATGTTTTAGGGGTTTAGGAGACCTTAGGGTACCAAAAAGGGGCTTAGAGAAATGTTAAACCACGAAAATACCATTAATAAAATGCTACTTTATGAGACTAAGCAATGTCAAATGGCAGCTACAGTGGCGTTTACTGGCACACGAGCCGTCTGCCCCACCATCCAACTTCCCTTAGCCAATTTTCCAATGCGAACTCTCGGAGGACTTTCTGTAACACTTCACGAACCACTTGACGGATCTTCTAAGGTGTAACTGTCCATGTAAGGTCCCTTCATCCCATACTTCGCCTAAAAAATATCAGCCTTGGCTTTGCCAAGCTACTGCCTCACTTCACGAGGTAGTACACGGACCGTTTGGATCCAAACAGACCGTCCAAGGTCTCGTTGACTTAGATTTGGCATAGGGGTGATTACAGGCCACCCCTAGCTCGCTGGAACACTTGAAAAGACCCCATACAAGCCGTGAAATGTTTCACGGCCCGTGGTCCCTTCCTTGGCCACTTTTCTGAGCCAATCTCCAATGGCTTCCGAATTTCAGATAGTCTCACTGTTTGGGCCATATATCCCTCATCCAAACTCCAAATTGAGTGAATTCAGTTGTGTTGAAAAGATAACTCAAATCCCTTCAATATGATATGTAGTAGACCACATGGTTCATCCCATATCAAAAGTTATGACTATTTGAAGTATACTGCCAAAACTGTCCCTCTAGGCCACCAACTAGCCCAATTTGCATTCGTCCACTTAAACTCAACCTGTGACTACCAAAACTCAACCATGCCTTTTAGTACATCACATAATGCCAACCATAAAGAGATTTCAAAAAATTTTGGGTTGTTACAATCCATGTAATAGGCCTTCTCATAGGCAAATTAGGCTTATTCTAATTTTATTGTGTAGTTTATAGGGCTCAAGTTGTTATAAACTCTTACCCAAATTGGTGCTCAATACTACTTCCAAATGCAATGTATTATGCTCATAACTGATGTATATGGATTTACTTATTTAACTTACACAGTCTCATTTTAAACTTAACCCAACTTCTATTCTTCTCAACTTACCTCCTTTTTTGAAGAATATAATCTCGATTCAAGGAATGCATGGAAACATCAATTTACTCTCAACTCAATTTCCAAGTATCATGTTTAAAGATGTGAAAACATGCTTAAATATAATTCAAAGTATTGTTCTAATTGAACTTGTGTTCAAATTCTAGTTCAAAGAAAATTTGTTAAGAAAAATGAGCATCCTCTAACTTAAGAAATGACATACTTAAATGCAAGACTCATCTAGAGTGCATATGAATGAAAATTATGAATTTTGAAAGCTCAAAACTCAACATATGCATATCTAAATACTTTACTTGAATTAAGAAATAACATACAAACTCAAGAATTTTCACTGTATAGGGATTGAAATTCATTGATATCTTGAATTGGGTCGAAAAGGAATTGGTTAGGGCATGAGGATGGACTTGGTCCAATGATTTACTAGCCTTACATACTTAGAATATGTAGATTCTTAAGGAATTAAAGAATTTTCCGAAACCCAAGGTCTTCCCCTCTTGAAACTTGTGCTAAGTCTTAAGAATATTTTTGAGAGTAATGAAGTCGATGGGTAGTGTTTAGAGACTTAATTAGATGTAAAAACCTCAGAATAATGCTTACAAAGGGTTAGAAAAAAAACTAAAATAACCATTCTTAAAACTTGTTGGACAGATCTAAGAGACCCTTCTATGGGTTATAAAGTAGTCTATGACTCGTAGAACACGGGTCATAGATCTTGGGCTCGATTTCAATTTTTTGAACTTTGGGTCTACGATAATCTTTTATGGATTGTAGTCCCTTCCATAAGCTCATGAAAAATTCATTGCAACTGTGTTTTTGAGTCTGAAAAATACGAATGGAAGTCTACGGACCGTAGACTTAAATATTGGTCATAGACCCACATCCTAGACTGGTTTGACACTTGGAATAATTGTAAGAACTTAGGAGGCATGTACACATTCTATGGGTTGTAAATCAAATAAGGGATCGTAAGCCTTCCTTTGTGGATTGATAACTATATAAAACCTAGGAACTGCGAGACTTGGTCTACGACTCATAAAATATTCTACAGCTTATGAAATATTTCATGGAAAGCAGACATCTTTTCCTACTCTCTGAATCTCATCTATGGAACCCATCTTTTTTCTATAGAAGTATCTACGAGTCGTAGAGTCTATTAGTAGGATGACTAGTAAATGTTCAAATTTTTTCCTACGTGCCAGTGGTAACTATGAGGCTGACCTATGTTTTTAGAACCTTCTACGGGATGTAGATGTCCTCTCGTGGTCACTGGATAGTGACAAATTTCTCAGGTTCTTCTTGGAATTTGAGGCTATCAAAGTTTGGACATTTTAGGGGGTGTTACAATCATACCTTTCTTTGCCTACATTATGTTATAATATAGGGTTTTATGATCACCTACACACCCCACTCATGGCTAGTTGGAGTTGTTTACCACTTGATTGGTGAGTCTTCTCACTTCAAGGATGATCAACTTGAGTATATATTTTAGCCTTAGTTTTACTTTCTTATGCTAGGGGGAGCTAGGGCCTATCCTATGTCGCGATCTATGAGAGGCTTTTCAGATAAAATGTGTAAGAACTAATGTTATTGTTCATACTCTTCATTTATATGCTTAAAGTTATTAGACTGTAACAACCCGAAATTAGGTGTGATGGCAATTAACTTGGTCCACTGAGACAAGTCAGCCTAAACATGTCACAAAAAGATAATACAAGATAATGTGAAAGCTACAATAACAAAATCATAAAAATAGTGATGATTTAAGGCATAAGGGCGTAACCAAATTTAAAACCATCCTACAAACTGGTGTCATGTGTACAATCCTTTAATACATAGATATTAGAAAGAAATAATACAAGTCTCAATAGTCTTTGTCTCTCAAATAGAATAAAACTAATAAAGATGTCCGACGGTCTAGAGAGAATGCTGGAGCAACAAGTAACTATCTCTCAATCTATCAATAGCTTGGTCTGAAAGAGAAATGAGAATGTCAATAGGATTCAGGCTCAAAACCTACACATATGTGTAAAAAAAGAAGGGTGAGTACCAAAGTACCCAAAAATAGGACCAATAATTAGTAGAGAATTAAGAATTGAGCATTCCTTCCATCCCAACCACATACCTCCAAACTACAAACCTGCATACAGAAAAGGCCAGCATATACAATATAGATTATATATACAATCACAGTCTCATATCACAACATCTCAACAACTCAATCTAAAAAATATACAAGGTTCAGTCCATTTAATAAATTCCATTTGGTACATCTATCACATTGTAAACATGAAATGATCTGAAACAAAATGGAATGGAATGTAATGAAATGCAATCAACACAATGCAAATGACAAGTAATGGTAATGCATGTCTACTCTACAATACATATTTACTGATATAATCAGACTAGAACCTATGGGGACACACATGGATCTTGTATTTTTTGAAATCATTTCCTTCGGCATTTACTTTCATATTTAGTTGGAACCATTTATGTTTGGCTTTTCATTTCTTTTTTTCTTTTTCTAGTGGAAACCATTTCCCTTTTGCGTTTTAACATCAAAGGGACATCAAGAAAGTATATGTCATTACAACACAATAATCACTTTCACAAGTATAAGAGCATGCAAGATGTCTACATAAACTATTTATTCATTAATAAATAATCATATCACATAGTAATCACATCATAGCAAAGCTAAAAATTTTCAATAACCTCTTTGGTATCCTAACTTAGGACTATTCATCATTGAGTTCACATTTCCCAAGAACTTAGTTCAATAATTCCCACAATCGGTAAAGTATACATCCAGTTCAATTTCACATAAAGTACTTCAATAGACATTTCCATATAGCATGAATCAAAGTTCAACAATTAGATCAACATGAATACCTTTGCATCTCAATAATTGACATTACAAATCCAGTTCACAATCTCAACTCACAAGTCTTAATCAATAACAAATAGACATCAATTCATACATGTCATCATCTCAACATCCCCATTACCCTATCATATCTGCTAGAATATTTCAGTAATCCCCAACTTCACATAGAAAGGAAATACCAAGTTCAATTAAACTCAATAAAGTTTAGAATCCACTTGCCTCAAATTAGCCACACAATCAATCCAACAAGAGAGCCTTCCCTTTCCAAATTAAATTTGAAACACCACAATCTATTCAAAAATGAGTTCACAGTCACATTCCAAGAAGAATGACACAAAAATTAAGCAATTTAGAGAAAAGGATAAAATCATCCAAAAATTAGTACCAAAAATCAAAGACAAATCTAGAAATTTTTAGATGAAAAATCTTACTCTCATGATCAGGAAAGCATTAGTGGAAATCAATTTGAAAATGGAGTTGAAACGAGCTCATAATCACCATTTTTATGAAAAATCCAAGTTCATAAAAAATCCCAATTTTTCTCTTGAAAACTCCAAATTTGATGTTAAAATCAAGGGATAATTAATGAGTAATAAAAAAGGGAGTTGAAAAATACCTTTTTAAGTGAAAAGTCTTTGAAAAACGAAGAAAACATTGTCCAAGTAGAACTCTCAAACTTTAAAAATGGAGAAAGTACCTAATTTGCATAACCAAGGTCTGAAAACCCACCCCTCTTTGATGTCGCTAAAGCAACAAAGTGTTGCTATAGCTATACCACCTAATAAGCAGGCTTCAAAAAAGGGTAGCCTAGTCGCTTTAGCGATGACTCATTATAGCGAGCCTTGCCTCACTTTAGAGACCAGGCCCCTGCTAAAGCGAGGCCTGCAGCACACCAAATACATAGAAAATTTCAAACCATTTCAAAGACTGAAAATTGGCATTCGAGATTCATTTGAAACTCCATATACACAAACCATTACATGTAACCCTACTAAATTCAACATTCTGGACTTAATGGAATCGTCAAAAATCAATTCAAGGTCTCCTAGGCGTGAAACCCAATTAGGCACAACTAAACAAACTTAGGCCACTTGAAATGCCAAAACACTACCAAAGTACTCAAAAAATAAGATAAAGCTTCTTTTAGCACTAAAATCACCCTCGAGACCATTGGAACCATCATAAAAGCAATCTAGGAAACGAAACTCAAAATATTGACCAAAGTCAAATTAAACTCAAACTTGAACTCAATTTCTAACTTCGAATTTAGAATCCACATAACAACTCCAAATCTGATTACAATAACTCTCTTAGGCGAATTTCCACATTCTAGAACTAATGAAATCGATGGAATTCCATTCTAAGACTCGAATCTCTGAATGACTTATACTTACAAAATTATGCAATTCAAACCTCAAAAAATTAATCTTTAGAAATTCTTTCAACTTTTACAAGATTCTCAAAAATCAACATTAAAAAAATCAATCAAACATAACTTGAGCCCACTATTGGGAGGGTAAAACGATAATTATATCAAAAATATAAAAGATGCCCTTTAGGATCATTATATCATCCACCACTAAATATCATATTTATCCTCGAAAATAAAGCAAAGGACATACCTGAAGTCTAAAAAACATAAGGGTAGCAAATTCACATATCATACTCTGATCCCCAAGTAGCCTCTCCCATGGGCCGATGTCTTCATTGAACCTTCACTGAAACTATCTCCTTAGTCCTTAACTTCTAAACCTGTCTGTCTAGAATGACCAGTGACTTTTCCTTATAAGTTAAATCCAGACCCAACACTACCGAATCAAGGGATATCACATGAGACTCATCTGAAATGTAATGCTATAGCATTGAGACATAAAACAACGGATGCACAGAAGATATACTAGGTGGCAAAGCAAGTTTGTACGCTACCTCTCCTACATGTTCTAGAATCTCAAAAGGGCCAATATACCTAGGGCTAAGCTTGCCCTTCTTTTTGAATCTCATGACACCTTTCATGGGAAAAATCCTTAACCATACCTGGTCACCTTCCATAAACTCTAAGGGTTAAACCTGTCTATCGACATCACTCTTCTGATGACTTTGGCCTGTCAACAATCGACTTTGAATCAATTAAATCTGCTCCATGGAATCTCTAAGAAAATTTATGTCAAGTCTATCCATTGAAATAGAATAAAAATAACCTATTCATGATCTACATCTCCGGCCATACAAGGCTAGAAAAGGAGACATCTGGATACTGGAATGATAACTATTGTTATAAGCAAATTTTGTCAAGGGCCAATGTTGGTCCTACCAAGCATCGAAGTCAACAATACATGCCAGAGTATATCCTCTAGAACCTTAATAGTCTTGTCAGAATGCCTATATATCTGAGGTTAGAATGTTTTACTCAAGTCCAACTGAGTGTTCAACCTATGTTGTAGGGCCTTCTAGAAGTGAGATATGAACAAAGAACCTCGATCAAACATAATAGAGATGAGTACTCCACGAACTCTAAGAATCTGAATGATATAAATATGAGTCAACTTCTCCATTGTATACTTAACCTTGACTAGAATAAAATGAGCAGATTTAGTCAGGCAGTCCATAATCACCCAAGTGAAGTTATAATTACCTATGGTGGTGGGTAAACCTACCAAGAAGTCTATAGTGATCCACACCCATTTCCATATAGGAGTGAGCATCCTCTAGAACTTACCTCTAGGTCTTTGATGCTCACACTTGACTAGTTGGCATGTCAAACACTTGGACATAAAATCGACGATGTCCTTCTTCATACTACACCATTGATAGTGCTGACTCAAATCTTGATACATCTTCGCTGCTCTTGGGTGAATGGAATATCTAGCACAATGAGTGTCCTCAAGTATCAACCTGATCAAGTTACCAAACTTAGGCACACAAATTCGACCCATAATCCTCAAAACTTTATCGACATCAAGTTTGTCCTTCTTGGCCTACCCTTAGTAACCTTGTATTGAATGAGACATAACCTCTCATCCTTAAATGACAAATGAGAAACCCATAGGAACAACAAAAAAGCCATCTTATCATTCACCAAGCATTCATAGATTAACATCAACATAATGCAAAAATAAAATAGGGAAAGGAACTAAGAGAGGACATTAAGTTCAACCAAGAAACATTAGCAGAGACTGGAGTACATTCACTGTCTCTCTCAAATAGAAAAGATATGATAATAAGGTAGAAAGTAAAAGTCTCAAAATATCAAGTCTAAAATATACAATCATCCAAAGATACAAGCATGAAGAAAATGGGTGAAGTCTCCAAACTAAGGTCTCACCAATACTACTAGTCATAGTCGTCAACAATCTAGCCACGTGTTGATGGAGGAGGTGGAGCACCGGTATATACATGGTGAAATAATATTGGTAAAATGTGCATTAGTAGATTGGAATGTATTACATATGTGAGATGCAATGCAAACATAAAATTGTAATGCCATCATATAAGAAAATTTAGAAGTTTCCATGCATGAAATGGTAGAGTTATTCAATGCACTTAAACATGAACAAGGAATAAAACTCAATATGAAATAAAAGGAATGCATCATATGAAACACATGTGATGGAACAAAGACATAAAATTTCACACTTTGGCGAATGAACAGTAACCAAAATATAAGACCATGTGAGCTACTATATGAAATCCAACATAACCCCCTATGTGGGCACGAAAGGATCATTTGCCAAGTGGAACTCCATCACCTAGCATGCATCTTTTTTTAACATAAATGACCTACATGGATCCCTAGCCTAGTCTACAAAGGCTCCTATAGTGACACATAATTAATGGGACAATGGGTTACTACTAGGGTTTCCTTATCGAAATCCACCTTCATGCCTCATTCAGTGCTAAGTCAATCCAATGGAATACTTTAAAAGCATATGCATAATCATATAATGTAACTTAGAATCATAAGTAGCAATTTTATGAGAGTATCTCGAAACATCGAAAATCACCAAGTGAGAATCGACCTTTCAAGTTGGGGTCCATCATATATATTTTTTAAGGGCAACATTAACATGCTTATATCTTTAACAAATTTAGTAACTTTAAAATCTTTCTTTTATGCCCTCATCATCAACATATATCATGCAAAATCATGTTTGAACTTAGTGGGCTTGTACATTAACTTGAAAACTCTTAAATTAATGGAATAATGTATGAACATGGTAAAATATGCACCTTTAAAGCAAGTACTAAACAATCTCATCAATGAAACCCTAGATATTGGAGTCATTATCATCAACTTAATATTTAATGGAAAATCATGGTAAAACATTACATTGCATTATTAGACGCAAAATACATAAAAATGCATCATTAAAATGTCATTTAAGTCATAGGCGTGCAACTTGGTATTTTTAAAGAACTTAAAGAAAAGGTAAAAAGGTTTTAATGGATAACTTTTTTTTAGGTGAAAGGTACCCACAAACAATCTCACACACCTTTGATTGGCCTTAAGGAAAGGCTTAGAGAAGTTTGGGCGGAAAGCCTCTTGAATGGAAAACTTTAGACTTCCTTGTTCTTCCTTGAGAGTACTTATGCCTTAGGAAGTTTTGAGAGAATAGTGGAGTGAAGTGAGGTTTTAGGTCTGATATGGGGCTAAAGAACCTCAAAATGATGTAGTTTTAAGTTTAGGGCATGCAGAATGGACAAAAATGCCCTTCATTAAAATTGTCAGATCACGATCAACGACCCCAATTATGGGTTGTAGACCGAACCATGAGTCATGGTTTGAGTTATCCTATTCTCTTTTTCCAATATTCAGAGACTATTTTCTGACTGACCAATCTACAAAATTGATCTATGGCTTATATAGCAATCGACGGGTCGTAGAACCCCTTGTGGTATCCTTCCATACTTAGTAAATTTTTCCATTCTTCAAGGACCTAACCACGAGACCAAACTACGGTCCGTAAACAGTACTATGAGTCATCTTATTGTTTGTTGTTTCAACTTCAAAAACCTATATTTCCCTTCAATTTTGGGCTTCAATCAACGACACCTTTCTATGGTTCATAGTTCCTTTTATGGATCATAAACAAGCCTCATAAGTCCCTTTGACATTTAGCTATATTTCAATACTATAAATCTCAATCCACGAGCCTATTCTATGACTCGTGGATTAAACCATGGGCCATGGACTAGGCTTATACATTACCTATGAAACATTTCCAGTTCCATTTTTCTACGTTATAACCTCCTAACTTGTGAGTCCTTACACTTATCCAAAATTCTATCTCGGTAATATCACACTCCCTCACCCTTAATTGATGATAACTAGATCTAAGAATAATTTTAAAAAAGTAACTTGCACCTTGGAGTTGATCAAATAAATCATCTATTCTTGGAATAGGATTTGAGTTCTTTATGGTAACAGTTCTCAATTAACAATACTTTATACACATTTGGAGTGTCCCATCCTTCTTCCTAACAAATGACATGGGGTGACCCCAGGGTGAAATACTTCTCCTTATAAAACCTTTATTCAACACATGTTTCAATTATTTCTTCAACTCCTTAAGTTCTACTGGGTCCATAAGAAAAGGAGGAATAGAGATAGTTTGGGTATCGGGGAGGCTATCTATACCAAAATCACTTTCCCTTGTGGAGGACTATTAGACAAATCATTGAAAAATCATTAAAAAACTTATTTACAATAGGGACTGACTAAAGAGTAGGAACTTTAGAATTTACACCCCCAACTTGTACTATATGGTAGACACACACCTTAGAAATCATTTTATGGACTTTTAGACATGATATAAATCGATCCTTAAATACCAAATTATTATCCTTCTATTCAAGAACCAGTTTGTAACGACTCAAAATTTTTTGAACTTCATAATGGTTAGTCAAGGTTAGTTTTGGGTTCATCATGGTTAAATTTTGGTAGTCACTGATGGTATTCAAGTGTCCAGATTCAAAGGAATTGTTTGGTGGAAATTTTAAGATCGTTTAGATAGCATGGACTTTGAAAAGCCATATCTCTTGGTATTAGGTGAAATATGTCGGCCATTATATATTGAATCGAAGCTCTTTGAGTTATTTTCGCAATGCAACTAGTTTCTCTCAATTCGGATTTTGTATGTGAAAGTTATGGCATTTGCAGTGGGACTGCCAGTAATTGAAAGTATGCTGGAAAAGGGTTCCAGATTGGGGTCGATGTGTGGGACCACAAACCGTTTGGTGGTCCACGGCCCGTGGTGGTGTTCGTGGGTTGGTCCAGTATGTTCCTAGGGTTAGGATTTAAGTTTGAATTTTATGAAATGCATGGAAATTCTTGAAGGATCAATGTGCATGTCCCTTTAATGGTTTAATATGAATGGGTAAATTGCATTATGCTTGAAATTGAGATTTTCTCATGAAGTATGTTAAATTATCTATTGAATTGTATTTTAAAGTTTGAATCCTCCATTACCCATGCACTTGATAACTCATTCATGGCATAAACATTGAAGCATGGTTACGATGAAGTTCTTGTTAAGGGCATGACCCTCATGTTACGATATGATATGTTAAGACTTGTGATCACATAGTCTCTTGATATGGTTCTTTGAGCAACATGGGTGTTTACACCCATATGATATGATAAGATATGACAAGTATGGATCTACTCTTATGCATGGAGTTTGACATGAAAGAGTATTTGGCTTTTTAACCCAATGAAGCATGATTATGAAATGTATTTGACTCTTGTTAAGTATGCATGATAGTAATGAAAGTGAATTTTGGCTTTTAAGCCCAAGTATGCATGGTTTGATGTTCAAGTGTCAAGTTTTCACTTTAAAGCACGTATATGTATGCGTATTCTTATGGGATGAAGACTTAGTACTAAGAAAATTAGAGTAGTAAGTGGGCTATCCCCAAGGGTCCCACTCCTTTCTCGAAACTATGTGTCAACGTAGGTATGCTACCAAAATGGGAGGCCCGTAAGGTATGCTTTGATATGTTATGATATGATATGATATGCTATTTTATGTAAATTCTTCCGAAATGACCGGGGCGTAAGGAAGGTGGCCATCATATCGAAATGAGAGGCCCATAAGGTGTGGTGTAGATTACCTTTGGCAAGTAATCTTCTCCGATGGGAGGCCTCATCGGACAAGTTCATGTTGTAGCTCACATGAGTTTGGATGTTGGTTATGGTTCCATCCCCTCTATACTATAAGCATTATGGCATTTCATGCATCATGGATTTCATGGCATATTGATATACTATTCTTTTGTATATTCTCCTTCTATGTATGTGCCATTGCCATCTAGGTTGTCTATAGGTTCATTTGCATATGCATTTTCATGTCCGCATACTTAGTACTTTATTGTGCTAACGCATACTCTTTGTCTACATGTTCTAACCATGTAGGGACCGGTGACCACCTCTATCTACCGTTGAACGACAAGTGACATCTTGAAAGCTTTTGCTTGTGGTGAGCCCTTTTGTTCAAGGGATATATCTACTTTTCTCTTCTTTGTATTGTTTTACTTTCTTTCTTTATGACTTAAGGGTGAGCCCGGATTATGTCGAGGCCTCGCTCTATCTTATGTAGAGGCTATATTGGACATGTTAGACTCTTGCATGTTGTATTATATTTTGATGACATGTTATGACTATTGAGATTTGGCTATAAGAATGATATTTCAATTATGTTTATGATTATGCTTGAACTTGTAAATGTTGGGAATGTGCTTATGTGGAAAGTCTCATATCCCGGTGTGCCCCTATAGCTTGAGTCCTACTTACCTGCCCCTTAGAAATACTTGTTATTTGCTATGTGAGACATTTTCATCCCATTCCTAGAAACATCTCCATACCTTGAGTCCAAAGCCCCATTTCCCCTAGATATATGTGTTATGTGTTTAAATTTACCGCTTCTAAACTGATGATGTAAGTAATGATGCTATGATGGCTTGATCGAGAACTTTTGGGTTCTCCTTCGCCATGTCACATCTAGGGCCCACTTCCGGTCCATGACAAAGATGGTATCAGAGCACTAGGTTTGTAAATGATCCTTGGAGTCCAATATGCCTCGTCGATTACAGTCATGTTCATAGGTGTAAAGTGCGCCATACCTATGAGCGAGAGGCTATGACGATGTTTTAAGAACTTTTCACTTCATTTTCCCTTGTGTTGTGCCTTGTACTATTTATGAGATTCCCTAAACTCTTGGTAGACTTGTCGCTCTTTTAGAACATGCCTCCCAGAAGTTCTCCCCTCCCCCATTAGGATCCCAACTATAAGGAACAAGCCCCTCAGGCACCGGTAGAGGAACAAGTGACCCACGTAAATCCTTTGAATGTTGGCACTCTAGCTTCTAGGGTGAGGGATTTCACCCAGATAAACCCTCCAAAGTTCTTTCGCTCTAAAGTAGACGAGGATGCTCAAGAGTTCATTGATGAACTCACTAAGGTATTGACTATCATGGGGTTGAGTTCGGAAGAGAAAGCTGAATTGGACGCATATCAACTGAACGATCTGCTAGAAAAGGGTTATATTAGTACGATTATCTCACCTTGGGGTGCTCCCGTGTTGTTTCTGAGGAAGAAGGATGGTTCGCTCCGAATGTGTATTGACTATCGATAATTGAACAAGGTGATTATTAAGAATAGGTACCCGTGCCTTAGAATTGATGATTTGTTCGACCAACTTCAAGAGGCTACTCACTTCTCCAAAATAAATCTTCGTTCAGTTTATCACCAATTGAAGGTGAGGTAGTGTGACATCCCCAAGATGGCCTTTCGGACTCGTTGTGGTCATTTTGAATTTGTGGTGATATCATTTGGGTTAACAAATGCTCTAGCGGTGTTTATGGACCTTATGAATTAGGTGTTTAAACTATTCCTTGATAATTTTGTGGTAGTCTTCATTGATGACATCTTGATTTACTCCCGTAGTGAGCAAGAGCATATGGATC
>JBCEWC010016730.1:0-12931 GCA_038996855.1 Solanum aculeatissimum
TATATATATTCATTTAAAGAAGAACATTTCTGATTCATTTAGTAACAATAAGGGCATTTTGAACCAAAGTATATTGACAAGAATATTTTTGGACCAAAGTATAAATCAAGAGTGTTTTTTTTTACCTTTTTTCATTATTATCAAGACATTTTTAATTCATTTATGATATTACAAGAATATAAATAACCTAAAACATAAACGAAAGACATTTTTAATCCTTTCTAATAGTACAAAAATATTTTTGATTATTTTCCCTTTTCTTTTCTTACTATTGTGTAGGGAAGGAAGTATCTAGTAGAGTCTAAAGACTTAAAACTGAAGGGTAATATTGGTAATTTGATTAATTTGGAGGGTTTATAAAGGGTTTTAGCTGCGAGTCGCAGAAAACGGCTTTCTCCACTAAGCTCGTCAATGGCGGTTCTCAGTACCTACTTGAACTAGCCGAAACTAGGATGCGAGTCAACCCCCTTTTTTCCCATCAATATCCCCAATTCATACTAGTTTTTTGCCATTATTGCCACCCATGTTGAAGGTTCTGACATCCTCATGTCTGCAAAATCGTTTCCACGCCGTCACAACGTCGTTTACCCCTCAAGTTCGGCGTGGCACGGAGTCGAATACGCCATTGCTTCAGCTTTTAGGTTCCCTAAGAAGTTCAAACCGTAGAGGTCCTTATTTGTATCGGCGATTCTTTTGTTCAGATTCTACTGATGGGTCCGAATCGAATTCTGAGGCCGCCTCCGAAGCCAAACAGGTCGAGGGCGAAAGTGAAGGTGGAAATGCTGATTCAAAGGCTTCCGCAGCAATTGTTCCCACTGTATTTAGGCCTGAAGATTGCCTAACGGTTAGTTTACATTTCCAGCGGGAAAAAAAGTTACTTACTTTGCACTTGCTCTTGGCACCGAACAAATTAGATTGACATGTGTCTTTACACTTCTTACTTTAATATATACTTAACCCCCATAAACTAACATGTTTGGTGCACACACCAGCGTGTTAAGTATTCTCCTGGTCCATTCTAATATTTGGTGGCTGGTAAATTGAACCAAACAGAAGACTCTGTTACCATGTCAGCTTGTGCACCCAAAAAGATGTAAAATGAGTGTTGGTTTTATGTTTGCATTGGGTAGTTGTGGCATGATTTTATTCATTGTTATTCAAATTTGTACATATGGATGCAAACATGACCACATATGATGAAATTTCAATTTGTTGTTGTTGGCATTGACAAAGAATTGGAATAAATTTCATATAAAAATAAGACTTTGGTTGTAACACTGTTAAGATTAGGGAAATAGCAAGGGATGATTGGTTAATAAGTTAACTTAGCTTTTAAAATAAAAGAGGTGGATCACAAAGATCATATTTTCTAATTTACTTGTATACTCATTATGTTCAATAAAGGGTCTTCCCTACCTTGAATTGCCCTCATACAATGTGGTGAAGGTCTTAAACATTTTTGTTTTCAAAGAACAACTCTTGATGCTCTCTTCGTCTCTAAAGAATGCCTTTATTATTAGATGGTCACAATAGCTAACTTGGTTTCTCGAAGACACTGGACACTGGTCTTCTAGTGCATCACATAATTTTTTTCAAAATTTCTCTTTTGTTGATTTATTTGAAGCCCTCGTATTCCGGTGAATGGTTTTGATTTTCATTGGTTAATAAGTCCAACATCCTTGTTCAATTTTGGATGAAAATACTGTTACTATCCTCAACAACAACAACGACAACATACCCAGTGGAATCCCACAAGTGAGGTCTGGGGAGAGGTTGTTTTCGAAAAATCCTCGTCTAAAAGAATCGAGCCCCATAAGTAGAAGGTACTAGATATGAACAAAAAAGGAAAAGAAAGGAGAAAGGAAAAAGCAAATGGTAGTATGAAAATACGATAAAGGTAAATAAATATAAGACGAATAATGACGACGTAGGATGTAGAGATAGAACTACTACTACTAATCTACTGTATCACAAGGTCATACATCAACCTACTCCTATTAGCCTTCTACCCTAATACGTGATCTCCACTTTTTTCTATCTAAGGTCATGTTCTCGGTGAGATTTAAGTTTTGCCATATCTTGTCTGATCACCTCCCCCAATACTTCTTTGGTCTACCTCTTCCCCTTCGTGTAACCCCTAAATCCAACCTCTCGCACCTCCTAACAGGAGCTTCGATACTCCTTCTCTACACATGTCCAAACCAACGCAATCTCTCTTCCCTCATCTTGTCAGCCATAGGGGCCACCTTTACCTTCTCCCGGATGGTCTTATTCTTAATTTTATCACTTCTGGTATGTCCACACATCCATCTCAACATCCTCATCTCCGCAACCTGCATCTTCTGAACATGTGAATTTTTAATTGGCCAACACTCCACCCTATAGAGCAGAGATGGTCTAACCATCATTCTGTAAAACTTGCCTTTAAGGTTAGGTGGTATTTTTTTATCACACAATACTCCAGAGGCAAGCCTCCATCTCGTCCATGCTGCCCCAATACGATGTGTGACATCATCGTCGATATTGCCACAACTCTGATGATGGATCCCAAATACTTAAAGCTTTCTCTCTTTGGAATAGGTTGAGTGGAGAGCATCACTTCAATGTCTGCTTCATGATAGACCGTGTCAGCTCATCCATTACTAAGGCAAAAAGAAAAAGGCTCAACACAGATCCTTGATGAAGTCCCAAAGAAGAAATCTGGATGAAAATTCGAACATGAAATACATTTTGTAAGAGTAGTCATTGGGACTTGAGGATTGGGCCCACTCTCTAAACTCTCTCTCTCTCTCTTTCAGTCCTTTCTCCGATGTACTTTCTATCACCTCTTTAGTGATGGTGAAAAAACACTTTATTTTTGTTGAATTCTTTTCCGAGTTATTAGACATTAGTGATGATGGGTGGTTCTCATTAATAAAGCGCAATAGGCGACTTTGTGGCACTATAAAAATCAACGCAGAGATTTTGCGGGGTGTGTGTAGCTATAAAATAGGCATCACAAGCAAGGGTTAATACTGTTTCACTTGGCTGCTAGCATAAGAGGCAATACTAACACATAAGAATCTAATGAAAAGAGACAACATTCTGGTGACACACTGTTTTTATGTGGGGAAGCTGCTGAGACAATTGGACATCTGTTCTTACATTGCAAAATCACTGATCAATAGGGGAATATTTTCATCATTCCCAGAGGCATTCAATGGACAATGCCTAGCAAGATTGTTGGCACACTCTCAAGTTGGGAAGAAGCGGGAAATGCGGCAAAGAACAGAAGTTATTGGAGGACCATTCTAGCATGCGTCTCGTGGACCATTTGGAGAAAAAGGAATGCTAGAAGCTTTGAGGATAGAAGCAGATCCTTAGAAATTATCAAAACAGATTGTATCTCGTTATTATGTATTTGGTATACAAAGAGTTCCCCTATAGATGCGGAAGCCAGTTTTATCAAAGGCAAAAAGTGCAAAAAAGCTCTAAGGTCCATTGGGGCTTTAAGTACAAAGCGCAAGTAAAGCGTGGGCTTTAATGGAAAAAAGCACAAAAGGGAGAAAATACAAGTATATATGTTTAGTCCAAGACTAATAATTATAAACATGAATGACAAATATATGACCAAGTAAATGGAAAGATCAATTGTTTAGTGCCACTTCTTCAAAAGAGGCTCATTAGCAAGGAAAAGTTTGCTTTAAGAGCCTAATGACGACACTGAAGAGCACATAAAGTGAGGCTAAGTGCTCAACATGTTTTGAGCCTCGCTTCAGGGCTTATGTGCGCTTAAAGCATGCCTTTGACTACACTGACAGAACCAATCCTAGAAGTATTAGAATCATGCTAGGCTTGCTGTTTTTGTTCTTACATTTTCATACTTCTTTGCAAAAGGGTGTTCAGCACTTATCGTTTTGTAATACAATTGTTACCTTATCAAAACAAAAAATAAAATAAAAATCAAGTGTGTACTTATAGAGTTCTTCTAAATTACAATAACTTACATAAGGATTGAAGCATGGCTGGAGGATAGTAAATCTGCCGTGTTTATTCCAGAGAAGAACTCCAATTGGGGATGAGGGGAAATAATATGAAAGATTCTCTAGTTCTTGGGGATAATACCCATTCCAAATTTAACCTATACCAAGATATTAGATCTTTCATTGATGCTCAAAGTTTCCATTGTGTCAGAACATGGTGCCACAAGGAACGAAGTTGGGTCCAAACAAAGCTAAGATTAGCAATGAGATGAACCACAATCAATTTCTATCCAAATGCTTAATAGGATGTTCCAACATCTCATTCAACCCTAGTCCCAACACTATAATGATTCATAGGTGGCAAATGATTGCAGGTTTCAAAATTACAACTTTAAAACATAACATATTCCTTTTTTATCTCCCTTTGAGACAAGAAGCAGTAAGAATTGAAGCAGGGGGATGGTTCTGGAATGGAAGCAGACTCTTACTATAATGGTGGTCAAGATAGGAGGTGCAAAATTAGGTTTCAGGGCGGCAAAGCAGTGTTTGATAAAAGCCGTAGGTATTCCACTACACTAAGTTGCTCGGATTTTCATTTTTTGGTGCCTCACCCATGTCGACACAACGTGGGTGTGGTATCCATATCTGATTTGGTCAACCAGTTTTGGGTACTTTGATCCAATTCGAGAGAGAAATTTTCGGTTGATTCAATGATTTATGTAATCAAAACTAATATTAAGGTTCAATTGAAGAAATCAAATACCTTGTCCATATAAATTTCTATTGTCACCGCCTATCCTTTTTATCTTCCATAATTATCCTCATGATCAATATTTTTTCCTCATGTTATCCACATAATATCTTATAATTAAGGTTTTATAACTCTATTTTTAGATATTTGGATTATTTTTAGTCGAATCCTCGCACCCGTATCCGTACATGGATCCACATTCCTGAATCTTAAAATTTTGATCATAGAGGATCCAATCTCTAGATCCTCACCGTATCAGACACCCGCACCCTAGTTCGAGCAACTTAGCCACTACATATTTGGTTAATGAAGACATATTGGATCATCAGAGATTTATGTGAGGGATTTGTCAAATTGATGAAGATACAACTTCAATAGGCTAGGATTTGAGTGAAACCAACTTAGTGTCATTGTTGGTCTTGGTATTTGAGCCTGGTGCCACAAACCTAAACCAATCGAAAAAGTAGTTCATCTTGGCATGAAGGTTCATGTGCTGGTGGTCAAGTCTATCCCTCGAGCCAAGCAATTCACACAAACACCTCATCCTCTAGTAGACCCTTGCCTAGCCACGTAGGAGAACTTTAATTCAAATATTGACATAGGTGGGAGGGCTTTAGTCCAACAACGTCCTATTGAAGTTAACAAGAATAGGGACTTGGGCCAATGTTTGGACAACTACTATTACCATTCTAAAGGCCCAAAGAGGAAGGTCCAAGGCAAAGAGGAATAAAAAGAAGAATAAAGTGAAGAAAATTTCATGGAGAATTGTTGGGCCGATTAGTGAAAATCGATTTAAGGTCCTAAATATGATATCCACAACAGGCCATCATGGGAAAGAACTAGTAACTCTAGACAGTAGTCACAACTTTGACTCATTCAACAGAGTAGTATTCTTCAGTTGTTCGGAAGTAGATGATGAAGCAGAGCCATCGTGGAATCTCAAAGCCCTTTTTTCATATCATATTCCGACCCCAGAGTTAAGAATGGTCAGCAGTTTCGGTACTGAATATTCTTCAAACTGTCATCTCCCCCTTCCAAGGTAGGACATAGGTGCAAGCTCCCAAATGGTGCACAGTTCCACTGTTATAGAAACATTGAGTAAATTAGAAATAGTGAAGGTATGCCAAGCTTTTGGGTTAATGTGCTGGGTTCTAACTTCCAACATGAATTGCTAGACATAATTCTGTGAGTGAAACATTAGAGGCAAATTCAGTTACAACAACATAAAACAACATGCAAGAGGAATAAAAAAAACAAAGATAAATAGAAAGTTGAATTGGATAAATTGTTATAAGTGCCAGTAATGATGGGTAGAACATCTGAAACATGTGAAATTCCACAAATCTTTTTATGAATAAGGATCAAAATACTATCAAAAGCAGTGGTGGTCAATGTCACCAGCTTGTATCAGTGGACCATTTGGAAAGAGAGGAACAATAGATTTTTCAAGAATAGAAGTAATTCTGTATAGATAATCAAGATAAATTGTTCTTTTTGTCATTTCAATTTTTGTATAAAGAGAGTTATGTAGTGGATACCAAATCACTTGTAGATATTTTTGATTCCTTGTAAGATCCTAGGCCTTTTGTAACTACCGAATTTCAGTATTAGCTCGATACTGATGAATACAAAGTTACGATTCTCAAAAAATATTATCTTGCAACGTAAAGGGCCTGAACAACCATAATAAAAGAGGGAAGGGAAAGCCCGGTGCACTAAAGCTCCCGCTATGCCCAGGGTCTGGGCCCCACCACAAGGGTCTATTATATGTAGCCTTACCTTGCATTTCTGCTAGAAGTTGTTTCCAAGACTTGAACCTGTGACCACAATCATAATAAAAGAGACATTATTAAATTAGTTGTGCAGAAGTTTTTTTGAGAGTCCGAGTAACATAGCTTCAAGGGGGTTCATATACCTAGTTCGGCGGAGAACATGATATTCAAGCCTCAAGAGTTGATAGATTCCTCATCTTTCCTGAGTGGAACAAATGCTTTAATGAATGAAGCAACTAACATTCTCTAAGAAAGCTCGTGAACAATTTATTATGTTTCTATCATAATAACAAAAATATTATCTAATGATAATACTGATACGAACTCCTAGACCTTACTTTGTGGGATTTCATGGGGTATGTTGTTGTAATACTGATATGCACTAAGTACTGAGTTGTCTATCAAACTAAAATTTGTGAAAATCATTCTAATTGGAATGCTTAGATGATCCATATAAAACTATGATTATGGTACAAATATTATTATTTAGAATGAGATTATGAGGAATTAGTTCAGTGAGTGTGAAGAATGAGTTCTTTGAGCATCTCTCTCATGTTACTGCTTTAAAGTTTTTCAATAATCAGTAGTTGTTACAAATTCATTTAATTTGGTGGATGTTTCATTCACTCAATTTCCTAATGCATGTATCTATTAATTATATTAATTTAATATTATACGAACATATTGGTTAAAAGGTTGTAGACGGATGATTTCCTCATCCTATAAAAGGGTATTATTCACCCTTTGTAAAAGACACACTTGAAGAGATAACATATTCTCTATATTGCACTCTATTTGTTTTCCTTTCTAGTTCAATATTCTTATATCACTAATATTTTACAACACGTTATCAACACGAGTCTCTAACCAACTGAGATTTACTTAAATCGGGGTTATCTTTTTCTTAAAGGTCAATCAAATTTCTTTTCAGTTCAGGTATTATTATAATTTTGTTCTAGATATGATAGTCAATATGCTTGAGATTTTTTAATTGTTATGTTATTTATATGCCACTGACTATAAACTCTAAATTAAATACTATGCAATATGATGACATGTTAGTTAGAATGCTAGTAAGTATTTTCTTCTCATATATATCTATGTGAACATTCCTAAGTCGTAAGTATAGGTGGAATGTGAGAGTCACTTCTTTATAAATGGCTCACATTTATTTAAGTGTCATTTTCTTAACTTCGTAAGAAAAAAGAGATCAACTATTCAAAAGATTTAAGGTTACTTTGCATTATGACAACTTGGTAATTAAAGCAAAAGTAATGTTTCATTAATTAAACTTATGCTTCTTACGTTGTTCTAATAGATGAAAACGTAAAATGATATGCCTATTTAAGGAGTATCATTGTGAACTAAACATACATAGAAGGAAGAGAAGAAAAGAAACACTCTTTCATTTATTCTCTTCTTCACCAGTCCTTTTGTCTCAAATAAACATTCTTTTTCTTCTTTGTGAATTTCTGGGAAATAGCAAAAGGTAAATATTTTTGTAAACATTTTGCATATAATATATTTTGTACTTATATAATACTTTATCATTTGAAATATTAGTTTATTATTTATTATAAAGAAACCAACATTATGTTATTAACTCAGTGGTATAGGGCAATAAAGGACATGTACGATGGAGCCAAAACTCGGGTAAGAACGGTGAGAGGAGACTCTGAGTATTTCCCTATTGAGATGGGACTTCATCAAGGATCTATGTTGAGCCCTTTTCTGTTTGCCTTGGTGATGGATGAGTTGACGCGGTTCATTCAGGAGGAGGTTCCATGGTGTATGCAATTTGCAGATGACATAGTACTGATTAATAAGACTCGGACTAAAGTTAATGATGAGGTTTGGAGACACGTTTTGGAATCCAAGGGGTTCAAACTGAGCAGGACCAAAACAGAATACTTGGAGTGCAAATTCAGTGTTGCGAGGGATGAAACAAACATTGATGTGAGGCTTGCCACTCAACCAATCCCCAAGAGAGAAAACTTTAAATATCTTAGGTCCATCATCCAGAGTAATGACGATATCAATGATGATGTCACGCATCTTATTGCGGCAACATGGACAAAATGGAGGCTTGCCTCTAGAGTATTGTGTGATAAAAAGATACCACCTAAACTCAAAGGTAAGTTTTACAGAATGGTGGTTAGATCGTCTATGCTGTATGGGGTAGAGTGTTGGCCAATCAAAAACTCACATGTTCAGGAGATGAGGATGTTGAGATGGATATGTGGACATACCAAGAGTGATAAGATGAGGAATGAAATCATTCGGGAGAAGCTAGAGGTGGCCCCTGTGGCTGATAAGATGGGGGAAGCGAGATTACGATGGTTTGGACATGTGCAGAGAAAAAGCACCAATGCGCTTGTTAGGAGGTGCGAGAGGTTGGATTTAGGAGTTACACGGAGAAGTAGAGGTAGATCGAAGAAGTACTGGGGGGAGGTGATCAGACAAGATATAGCGAAATTGGATCTCATGAAGGACATAACCTTTGATAGAAAGGAGTAGAGGTCGCGAATTAGAGTAGCAGGCTAATAGGTTAGTAGGGTTAGGTTGATGTTTGGCCTTGAGGTATAGTAGGGTAGTAGAATTAGTCGTGTTCTTATATCCTGTGTTGTCATTAGTTGTCACATATATGTTGATTTTTTATTGTATTTACACACTCATGTGTTTTTCGTTATTAGTTGTCCTTTCTGTTTCCTTTTCTTTTCATTTCCCTCTTTTTCATATCTAGTTTATTCTGCTTATGGGTTTTTGAGACGAGGGTTCCCAAGAAACAACCTCTCTACCTTTGAGGTAGAGGTAAGGTCTGCGTACATTCTACCCTCCCCAGACTCCACTTGTGGGATTCCACTGGGTATGTTGTTGTTGTACTTATGATCTAAGTTTCTCGGACTCTTCACTTTTAGTCCGCACTTGTGTCGACACGACATGTCTGTTGGGTGTGGGTGTGGCATCCATGTCCGATTTGGTCAATCGATTTTGGGTACTTTGACCAAAATCGATAGAAAAAGTCTAAACTGTTTTAAAGATTTCCATTTAAAAAAATTAATACAAACCTTAAGGTGAAATTGAAGAAAATGGAATACCTTTTATACATAAATTTCTATGTCACTCCTTTCCTTTAATCTCCGTGCAGGATTCTCCTCAAGTTCTCCATGTAATATCTCATAATTTAGGTTTTAGCACTCTATTTTTAGATTTTCAATTATTTCTAGGCAAATCCTCGCATCCGTATCCATACATGGATCCATATTCCTGAATCTTAAAAATTAGATCACGAAGGATCCGACCTCTAGATCCAACCCGTATCGGACACCCGCACTCGAGTCCGAGCAACTTATTTTATGATCATAAGCCAATTCTTCTTGAAAGATTGGGAAGTTATTTGTTCCTATTTCAAATTTGAAGACACGTGGCTGAAATTAGAAGGCTTTCTTGATAGAGTCAAGGTATGATGGCAGGGATACCTATTCAGCGGGAGCCCAGATTTTGTACTAATGCAAAAACGAGAAGTCTTAAGAAGGACATCACTACTTGAAACAAGGAAGTATATGGAAAAATGGAGGAGAGGAAATGCGAAGCACTGGGTGAGCATTTTACTCTTGAAGAAGCTACTGAGAACAGACCGTTGTCACAAGTTGAAAGGATGCAAATGTTCAACGTAAAAATGGAGCTTCAACATATTGCGAAAGCTGAGTCTCATGGAGACAAAACTATAGACATCTTTGGCTCAAATAGGGGGGGGGGGGGCGGAAATACAAAGTATTTTCAGAGAATAGCTAGCACTCATAAAAGGAATAACTGCATTGCTAAGTTTATGGTGGGGAATGAAAATAGTTAATATAGGGATAAAGAAGGGATCAAAGGTGAAATTTTGGATTTTTACAAGAAAGAGGAAAGAGTAGGGTGAGAGAACACTTTTGAAAAAGAGAAGGTGCTATCTACCATTCTGACTTTTGGTTTATTTCTGCATTCCAGAATTTGCTAGTTGAGATAATGCAAGATCCGTGTAAAAGTGGTACTTGACAACCTTTCTCTAAAAAAAAGAAATACTAATACAACAAAACACTGTTTCTTGTAGGCTTCTTATTTGCTCATCATTCTATCTGTTTATAAAATATTATGGGTGCTTACCCATTTCTTGCCTTCTTGTTGAGTTAGAAGTTTTACCTTGGATAAGATACATCAGTGAAACTTGCAATTAAGTTGCTTTCTGATTTATAATGCTAAAAATACATTAAGTGTTCACTGTATTTTTTTTTAATTCTTTTTAATGATGCATATTGTTTTCTTGGAGCAGGTTCTAGCGCTGCCACTTCCTCATAGACCATTATTTCCAGGGGTTTATATGCCTATTTATGTGAAGGTATGGTACCTTGTCTAGAATGGGTTAAACTATGTCTTCCAGATGTTCAAATAAAAAACTTCAAGCATTCATCAGAGCATAGTTTAATTTCCGGTTATAGCATTTGTGTTACTCTATTACATCTTATCATGCCATATTTCCTTAGTATTGTGGTTACTTAAAGATTGGTTCGCCTGACAGGTTGAGTTATATGCATCATGGCTTAGTGGGATTTTTACTTGAGAGTAGAAGGATCTTAATAATTTCATCAACAAAGTTTGTCTGCTTAATATTTTTGAATAAATTGGTTTTTAGTCCAGAAAAAAAAAGAGCGTATATTGAATTATGGAGATGATACATAATCATTGTGATGTATTATCTTTTGGCCCATATTGTTGATAGTTGTACTGTTTCAACTAGTGTTTCGGAGCCTATCTTCTTCCTCTGAATTCTGTAAAACCAACATTCAGCTTTAAGAATGCTACTTCGCCTCTGAAAAATTCGTGTCTGAAGTTGCAAGAGTGAAAAGCTAAAAATTTCAGTTTGGAGCACCGAGCATCTTTTGCTCAATTGTAATATTCTTTTACATTTGTTAGTTCCAGAAAAACATAAATGATACTGTAATGACATGCAACAAATTGATCTGAGACTCCATATAATGAGTAAATTTGACTGCAGGATCCAAAGGTATTAGCAGCCTTGGTGGAAAGTCGAAAACGGCAAGCACCTTATGCTGGTGCTTTCCTTCTGAAAGATGAGCAAGGGACTGATCCTAATGTTGTGCCTGCATCAGATACAGAAAAAAACATCTATGAGCTCAAAGGAAAAGACTTGTTTAGCCGTCTTCATGTAGTTGGTACACTTGCTCAGGTACATCATCTTGTTGTTCCTTATGTATTTTCTGGTGCTTTGTTTTTAGCTATGTTGCTTGACTCTTCAAAAATATCCATGGTTGTGTGTTGGGTACTCCAAACATAGTAAATTTTTGGAGTATCCGACACTAGTGCGCCAATATTTTTGTAGAGTCAGAGCAACATAGGTTTTTAGTAATTGAAGAAGTTTCTGATCAAGGCTGATGCAATTTATGATGAGCTAGATAACAAGTATTCAAGGAGACCAGGTTATTCTTATTGGTCACAGGCGGATACGTATGACAGAGGTGGTAAGTATGCTTTACATTTTGCTATTATAAGTAGCTCCGTATGTTTCTTTTTGTCCACTATACTTCTGTTCTTAACTAAATTTTCCATCATCTCTGATTGTAAAGACTGTAGATTTGACATTTTGGGTTCATTCGCTCGTATAATTTTCTCTCTTTCCTACCTTCTGTGTTTGAATACACTATCCTTTTCCTTTGGCTGCATAGAACTGAGAAGCTGTGGCTGTTAAGCTAAAGAGGTCTCTTCCATTTTGAGGCTAAATGAGTTGTTTTTTCTTCTGTTGTGTATAATGTGTTTCCAATGGAATTGACACACACTGTTATTTATTCTTGATTGCTTTTTGTAGGGGAAGTAGCACTGATATTGTATTAATTTTTGGACAACTGGTTTCCTAAGTCATACGAATCTGTTTCTTATTTAACTTCGGTTTTGTAGAAGAGAAAAGCAATTGAGTTAATTCTTTGATGTCTAGCTCGCATATGGTTGACTGTTGATGCGTTTGGTCTGAATGCAATCCTAGACTTTTCCAATATCAATATTTATGAATGAAATCTCCGAAGGCAAGTGGTGCACGTTTCAACACTCGGTGATAATGGGCCCGCCCCTCTGTCCTTCTCCATCTAAATACCAAGCTTTTATCTGCAGCGAGGCTCGAATCTGTATGCCTAACCCACATATCATGCTGTGCTCTTACCACTAGACCAAAGCCCTTTCTTGAGGCCATAGCAGTTGGCTCTGGAGTCTGCAAATCTGAATTGTGACAGAAAAAGATGAAATTGAATAGTTAGTCTTGCTGGGCGTACCAGGATTTCATTCTTGATAGAAAAACAAATAACTGCAATTGGCGCTTAAAGTTATAGTAAAACATATAGAAATTCAATCAGATTTTCTCTCTAATTTGGTACAGAGTCGTCTTCTTGGTTTTAGGT
>JBCEWC010016731.1:0-12931 GCA_038996855.1 Solanum aculeatissimum
AATAGCACCAACTAGTGCATATGGCACTAAATATTAGTGCTAATTGCACTCAAGAATAAACAATTAAATATGTAACAAGTTGATTTTTATATGTTTTATTCTGTGGGAACTCCACTTTTTGTTGATGCTATCTACAAGTAATCAAAGGAGGAGCCAAAATTTGAAGTTTATCGGTTTTTATTTTTGTCCTTTCAGGTTATTAGGTTCTAAATTAACAAATTTATACATATTCAATGAATTGGTTGAGACAAATGTAGGATTTGGATCAAAGCTACTAGGTTCAGTCGAACCCATAATTTGTATTCTAGATCCGCCCCTGCCTATAATAGCTCAAATAGTTTAAAGTCACTGTTGTTTCTGTATAATATGTAATTATATATGATATAACTACAGTAAGTTTGATACTATATGCCTCACAGGGAATTCCGGGAACATGTGAAGGATCTGTCATGCATATCAGAGGATTTATGCCGGATTGTCATTGTTGATAACAACCCTTTCAGTTTCTTGTTACAGCCTTTAAATGGAATTCCATGCATTCCATTTTCTCCTGGACAACCCCATGACAACCAGGTATAAGATATGAGCAGAAAAATATAATATTAACGAGGGCTATTCCTCGAATTTTACTTTACTTTTGATTCACCATGAGTTTAACTTCGCTTTCATCTTCTACATTAGCTTTTGGAAGTAATCCTTCCACTTCTCAAGCATCTATCTGAGCAGAAGGATGTAAGGCCCATACTTCGCGAAAGGTTTCAAATGCCCGAATGGTTTCAAAACCATGGAATCCCTACTTGCGAATTCACAAATGTACAATGATCTTTTGCAAGTACATTTTTTTGCTATTCCAGGAGACGCGACGCACCTATACTCTAAATTTGTTGTACAAGGTTAGTACCTCTTCACCAGAATAACAAATTTTTGTATAGATTATTTGTGCAGAGGAGTAGCCTTAGCCATCTATGAAGACCCAAATTTCTTATCTATTAGATTCTTTTGTAACTTTGTTTATCACTTCCATTGTGAGAAGATAATCTTGTATTTGCAATTGATGTAAACTGTGAATTTCCAATATTTATATCTTCCCTCACCAAAATTTATGTATAGATTTGATGATTAGTAGCTCTCTCCAGTAATGGAATAAGTGTTAAATTTGTTTAAATTTTCTTGAGTCCTTAATATTTTTAGTAGTTACAGTATTATTATATATATTTTCTGGTGAAATCCAAAGTTGAGAGGAATGGACCTCCAAGTAACCATACTGAGTTAAATGTTAACATTAGGTGATTTCTTCCATTTATTCAAACTCTGGTAGACACAGTTATTTGATGTCTGTTTCAATAGATCTTCAGTTCAAGTTAAAACACTTTAAAATTAAAAATAATAAACAACTATTTTTCTTTTTTTGGTTCAACTCTTGTTTATGATGCATAACATAGGATAAAACTAACAAAATAATTACCAAAATAAAGCTTAATCTAAACTATAATGTTTTTAAAATATTAAAGGGATTAAATAAGTTTTTTCCTCATAATAGTGATGCTTAAGCTAGTTTTGTATGCACATCATTTTTTTTTGGATTTGCACTGGATGTCCGAGTCTTTTAAAGCCCCGACTAATTTTGGGGGTGCACATTCAGGTTTTACCCAGTTTGATGGTTCTCAGAAATTATTTGCCCCCATTGAGTTTCGAAACTTGAGACCCTGAAAGGAAGCAAATACCAAAGTGCAAGTCAATTGCCACCAAGCCAACCCATGAGAGTTTGCACATAAATTATTTTCAACATGAAGAAATAAGGAAGTCATTGCAACTATCGGAAAGACTCAAGTAATTATCCTTCGTTCTCTTAATTGATTTACAATTAAACTCGGCCTTGGAAATCCCCAATGAAAAATATAAACTAATCCTTCCTTTCTATCGAACCAATCATAACCACTACTTACAGTTCAAAAAATTGTGCCCTACAAATAAGAACTATCAGATACCTATTGCCTAATATTTGCATGGAATATTGACTAACTCCAAGATATATTTAGATTCCACTATAAATATCAGATATATTTAAATTTCAATATAAATATCGCACATCAAATAGTTTTTTAATTTTTTTTAAATAAAGACAAGTTGCATGATAATGTGGCCGGTGGCCCTATAACCACCATATTTCCTCATGGATATCTTCTTAAATGCTTCCTATTTCAATTCACACTTTATTATTATAGGCATAAAATATGTCAACGTTCACACGCCATCTTTATCCTTTCGTCAACTATGGCTTCTTGAAAATAATTAATATCTGGATATTTACCATATGTCTAAATTCATTTTTACTCGTTATTATTTAGTTTTTCGAGGTTAATTTGACTAAACTTTAAAACTAAATTAAAGTAGCTAAATTTAATACACTCTCCGTCCTAATTTATTTGTTATGTATACTAAAAATAATTATCCCAAAATAATTATCAATTTGGATAATCAAGAGAGAATTAGTTATTTTTTTTCTAACTTTGCCCTTAGCATTAATTATTCTATAATTAAGAGACATATATAGATAAAACTTTAATTATTTATAAAGGGTATATTAGTCAAACAACACTCTAAATTAATTTTTTTCTTAAGGGTTGTGTCAAACTTTAAAATGATTAATAAATTGGGACGGGGGAAGTATTTGAAATCTAAAATATACACGATTGAAAACTATACAAAAAATGTTATAAGTTACAATCCTTCTCATATCAATATGATGAAAAATCACATTCTAAAATGTTAGTCAAAGTTCATATAGTTTGACCTCGATAAGTAAAATAGTGACAAGTAAAAGTGAATAGAAAGAATATGATAATTAACACGGTCTCAACCCAGATCTTGATATTAAATTTTACGTTGTATAAAACAAATGAACTATTATAGAAGTAGCGGTACCTCGATTTAATTCAGCCGAAGCCGAGCGACGACGACGACAGTGGCTCGAGGAAATCCCTTCTATTTGACTCTTTAAGAGTTAGAAGAAGTGTTTTTATATAAGGACAAAAATTTTTCCTCTAATTTATTGATGAAGGAGAAATAACTCTTCATTTCCCATTACTTGATTACCCTCACATTTTTTTTATTCTTTCATTTCTCAATTCATACTTACCACTTAAACTCAACAATATAATTAAACTTCTTATTACAAATATTTGCATGATTCTTATTAGTTATTAAACAATTCTTGAAATAATTACGACATATTATTTGAGACGGGAAAAATACAAAATTTGAAAATCAAAAGAGAGACATATGGCCACATTGCATTTATAACTTGTCCTTTATAGTATATGAACTCTGCAAAATAGAACCATTCAAACATAATGGCGGACCCGTCCCTATACATTTACTCAAATTAATTTTGTGCAAATACTTATTTTAATTAAATTTATTTAATTTTAACTTGATATAATTTATTACGAATAAAGTCAAACGCAGTAAATGTGTGTGATGACTAGAATGTAAGAGGGCCAGTGTTTGATTCTCCGATTCATTATTAATTCTTTTCTGACTCGTTAACTCGTCCTACAGGAGGAAAGAGGTTATTTAGTCTTGTTCAACCTATATTACGAAAACAGTTTTTTTGTAGGACATGACTCATCAATTAGAATTTAGAACTTGTTGGCTCTTGCGACGTTGTTGCAGACGTCAACACTGACATAAATTGGCCACTTTGCTTTCGATTAAAAAGAGTGTTCGAAACTTCAAAGGACATTCACATTTTGATTCGTGGGCAACTTCACGAGAACAGTGTGGAAGGAGAAAATGATGATTGTCTGTGTACTTTTCAAAAATGACGAAAATATAGCCTAGTATCGCAAAGATAATACTTCCTCTATTTCAAAATAAATGAATTGTTGGGAGATTTTTTAATTTTCTAAATAATTGAATTGTTCACTTTTCAAGGGATATGTTGAATTGTTTTTTCAATTTTACTCTTCATTTTCTTAAAATTTTGTATTAGAAATAAATGATGCATTAAATGAGTGTTTAGAGTTTGAAAAGGATAAAAACAAAAAAACATGATTAAATTTTATCTTTATTTTTTTTATTAACATGTGTGATATAACCCAACAATTCATTTATTTTGAAATAGAAAAAATAATATTTTACGATCTGAAAATCTCCATGGATACGAATATGAAAACCCTCCGCAGATGAGTGAAGAATATAAAAACATCTTGTGAATTGTTGAGATATGACATATTTCAAAAAATATTTTAAGTTCATTATTATTTTTTGAATTATTATCTTAAGAAAAATGTAAAAGTAGTTAAAATGTCATCAAATGAAAAATAAATCTCAACAATCTTTTTTATTTTTTGAATAATAAACTTATTTTAAATAATGAAAAAATGAACCCGTGGGAGTATTGAAAATCTCTTTAAATTTATTATTCCTTCCATTTTTGTCCATTTTCCTTAATTTTTTAATATATTTTAAAAAAGACTTTTTTATTAATTTTTAAATTTTAAACTTTTTTTTTGGTAATATATTTAAAATCATAAAATTAATAAAAAAAAATTAGAATAATTTTGCACATTTTTTAATTTATGAATATAGGATTTTATCCTCAGAGACGAATATTTCTTTTAGCTCACATCATTTCATAGCCTTTTTCCCTCTCTTTCTCTACAAATGACAGAAAATTTCCGATGAGATTTCCTATCTCCGGCGCCGGTGCCGGCATCGTCGTCGTCGCCGTTATCACACTGATAACTTCTGTTCTACTACCACTTTCTCAGGCCCTCGGTAGTTCCGCCACCACTTTAGCCGTCGTTTACGGCGCCAACATCTCTGTCTGCGGCATAGTAGCTTCTCAACCAATCCAAAGAATCTACTGCTGGTCGGAAAATCAGTCAGTATCCACTCCTATATCTCCTGAGATTTCCTTTAACTCCATTGCCGGCGGGGTTAACGGCTTCACCGGCGTTGAAACCGGTGGGTTTTCTCTTCTCTTCTGGAACTCAAGTTTTCAACCCAAAAGGCTCTACTTTAATTACTCAACCTTGTTAACAACTGTTACAATGGGGGATACTCAAATTTGCGGGTTAACAAACGGTACCCAAAATGTTAAATGTTGGAGAGATGACTCGAATTTGGCGAAACAACCAAATGGGTCGTCACAATTCATGTCAATTTCATCTGGGTCGGGATTTTCTTGCGGGATATTGAAAAGTTCAAAAAGGGTTATTTGCTGGGGAAATGATAGTGATATTGCTTCAGCTGTTCAATCTGGTTTTGGTAATATTACAATGGTGAATATATTTGCCGGCGGCAGACATGCTTGTGGTATGAATTCTACAGGTTTTGTGATTTGCAAAGGAGATAATGAAAATGGTCAATTAGATATTCCATCTAATTTTGCTTATGGGTATTATGGATTAGCTTTAGGGGTAAATCATACTTGTGGGATTCTTAGAATGAATTATTCAGTAGTTTGTTGGGGTGGGAATGGTTCATTTTCAACTAATTTAACAAAAGGTGTTTCTTTTGAATCAATTGTTGCTGGTTTAAGTTTTACTTGTGGATTAACAAGTGGGAATTTTTCTGTTATCTGTTGGGGACCTGGTTGGACTAGTAATATGTATCCTACAGGTACTGAGCTTCCTTTACCAATGATTCTTCCTGGTCCATGTGTTGATCATGTATGTGATTGTGGTATATATCCTCAGTCGAAAACGTTGTGTTCTGGGAATGGTAATATTTGTAGGCCTTGTGATTTTTCGGTTGGAGTAGCTCCACCACCATCACCATCTGTGTTTATTATGATGCCATCGTCGCCATCTAAGGGGCTGAGAAAGGGATTGTTAGCTTTTGTGATTGTTGGATCAGTTGGGGCTGTTGCAGGGATTTGTACAATTGTTTATTGTTTATGGACTGGTGTTTGTTTTGGGAAGAAGAAAATTCATAATTCTGTTCAGCCTACTATTAGTACTAATAATAATGCTGCTCAACAATGTTATAGTAGTGGTCAAGTTTCAAGATCATCCACTCTCAGGCGCCAAGGGTCGAGGTTAATGAGGCGTCAAAGGAGTGGAACTTCATCTGTACATGGTGACAGGGCAGAGCAGTTTCTGTTTTCGGAGCTTGTTGCAGCTACCAACAATTTCTCATTAAAGAATAAGATTGGTGCTGGCAGCTTTGGGATTGTTTACAAGGGAAAATTAGCTGATGGCCGTGAGGTTGCAATTAAGCGTGGTGAAACAAGTCTGAAGGTGAAGAAGTTCTTGGAGAAAGAGAGAGCCTTTGAATCAGAATTGGCTTTCTTGTCCCGATTACACCATAAACACTTGGTTAGATTGGTTGGTTATTGTGAAGAAATGGATGAAAGACTCTTGGTTTATGAGTTCATGAAGAACGGAGCGCTTTATGATCATTTACACGATAAGAACAACGCGGAGAAGAGTAGTAGTGTAGTGAATTCTTGGAAAATGAGGATCAAGCTTGCATTAGATGCTGCTCGTGGCATCGAATACCTTCACAACTATGCTGTTCCACCAATAATTCACAGGGACATCAAGTCATCCAACATCTTGATCGATGCAAATTGGATCGCAAGAGTGTCAGATTTTGGGTTATCATTAATGTGGCCCGAGACTGATGCCAGTTTCAGTCAGCCAATGAGGGCAGCAGGCACAGTTGGGTATATCGATCCAGAGTACTATGGCCTAAATGTCTTGACAGCAAAGAGTGATGTCTATGGATTTGGTGTGGTATTGTTAGAACTTTTGACAGGAAAAAGAGCCTTATTCAAGACTAGCGAAAAGGGGGATGCGCCAATGACTGTTGTCGATTTTGCAGTACCAGCAATTATGGCTGGAGAATTGAACAAGATTTTGGATCCCAGAGTTGGGCTGCCAGAGTTGAGGGAAGCAGAGGGAGTAGAATTGGTAGCATATACTGCAATGCATTGTGTGCACTTGGAAGGAAGACACAGACCTACCATGACTGATATTGTTTCTAATTTAGAGAGAGCTTTGGCTGCATGTGATGATAGCCATGACAGCATCTCTAGTAGTCCAGCCTCCATTATCTCAGATTGACATTCCACGCATATGTCCGCGAAAGACTCTTACCAGTATCACTAGATGATAAGTTCTGATGGTTAGACTAACACGATTCGTGTAACAATTGTTGTTACTGTAAACTGTAAATAGTAGATTGTTCAGTCTGCTAAGAGTCCCCTTGGTGATTCTCTAAATTATCGATAGCCGGAATGAAATTCTTTTCCTTCCTGGAAGGATACAATCTTCATCATGTTGTTTAGCATCTTCTTGACAGAACTAATTGACTTGTTGTCATTGTTCTTTTGTGTGTACTTTTCTTTGTAAAGGTGCTTGATGCACAAAAATCCAGTTGTTTTTGAATTGACAATTCAAAAGTACATGTTTGTCTAACATCAATAATAGCAGCCAGCCACAAGGCAAGTTGTACAAAGGAGCTACTTTGACTGGCCTCAAGTTCTGCAGAGGATGTCACCAGTTCGCCAACCTCAATAACTTTAGCTCAAATCTTTTATGCGCGTCAAGAAAACTATTGAGTATACTACAATACCATATCTAGTGTAGTTGCATCAAGTGAGGTCTAGTGTACGCAACCTTAAACCCTAGTTTTTGATAGACTCCTGGCTGAAGAAAAAATAGCCCAAAAAGAGAAGTAATGGAAGTGAAAGCATAACAACGCAAAATAGAACAATAATTGAAGTACATGAAAAAATCGATAATAAAAGAAACCGAAGGGGCCGGAAGTTTTAGGAGTAATACTACAATTACTAGTTAGGAAACATTACCCTAAATTCTGTTTAATCACCTTTCCTTAATGTTAAAAATAGACTATTACAAATTTACGACTCGTATATCACTAAACAAAAAATATCAAATGACTTTCGATTCTTAATTAGTGTCCTTCACAATCTTCTATCCCAGTATATGATGGACTAAATAGAGTAGATAGTAGTAATCTACAAAAGCTAAAAAGTGGTCCAATATTTTGAAGTTTTGGATTATTTAATTCCTATTGGTTGAACTAAAAGTAGATGAGAAATATTGACTTTGAACATTCTATTAAGAGGGAGTCACTCAAAAAATAGAGCATGATATAGTTTTTGTGGACCAAAAACTACCTTTAGTCCATTTTGGATAAATGAAAAATTATGTTATTTTTGGTATAATTTTTAAATATGTATGACATATTATAATTTTTTAAATATTAAATTAAGTTGATTGCATTTGATTTTGAAAATTGTCTTTCGAAAATAAATTTTTTATCTCTATGAGTTGGTGACAAGTTCTGCGTACATTTTATCCTTCTTAGATCCCATTTAAGAAATTTCACTAGGTATATCCTTCTTAGATCCCATTTAAGAAATTTCACTAGGTATGTTGTTATTGTCGTTGGATTCAATTTCGAAAATTTGTTATTGACTTTGAAAAATAAAAATATATTTTCTTCTTTTCTTTAATTAATTATCATTTTCTTTTGTGTATCTCTTAAAATATTATGAATAAATGTTTGTTATTTATTTTACCCTTATCTTTCTTCAAGAAACTACACTTTATTTTAAGCACAAGACTAAAGCTAATTTTATGTTAATAATAATAGAAAAATGAGATTAAATAATTAATTTTATTTTAATTTGTAAAATGATAATCAAATTGAGATAATTATTTTTAATAATGGAGTAACAACTATTTTGAGTAGTGAAGCCACATTGGAATTAGGGGGTTCATCCGAATCTCTTTCAGTGAAAAATTATACTATTTTTATAAGATAAAAATAATTTTTTTATGTATATATATATAATAATATCGAATTTCATCTCTTAGTTCGTGTACTTACTTCTCAAAATTTTAAACTTCTTTAACGAAAATTTTGACTCCGTCGATGACTATTTTAAGAGAGTAGTACTAATTAATGCAAAGTTTATTGGTTACAAAATTGATGACTAATTATGATGTTGGAATTTGTCAATGGCCGGTTCGACATAAATTATGTTTTTGTTATTTTTAAAAAAATATTTAGATTAAAAATTAAATGAGTTAGTCGTATTAAGTTTTGTATTTTAAAATATTTAAGGAAATATATGAATTAATGACGTTAATCATTTTAACGTGTGGGAGAAGGTAAAATTAGACTAATTATTAATAGTGTTAATCATTTTAACAAGCAATTGGAGAATTAATTTCAAAGAAAGAAGCATATTATAGTATTTTATTTGTCACAATTATTTTTAAAATTTTAAGTTATATTAATATTGATCAATATTTAAATTTTTTTTTTTATCACACACATATATAGCATCAATTTTGATAGGACTCTTTTATTATTAATTTTTTTTCAGTACTCGTTCATCGATAAATAGAGATTTCGAGTTTTTGTTTTGGGTACGAGAAATTTAGACAAAAAATAATTGTAGTAGTGAAATGATATTGATAATAAAAACAAATTTGACTGACACATGGCAATTGTAGAAAGACTACAGACATTTAACTGTAATTTGCACGATTTATACAAATGTTGTATGCAATTATATAAAAATTGTGTGTGAATCAAATTGTATAACAAAATATACCAATACTGTGAATTGTATAGGGAAAACGTTGTCCATGAATTGTATAGCGAAATATACAAACGTTATACAAAAACTACAAATTATATAATGAATTATATAAACGTATACAAATACTGAGAATCACGAAAGTTATTTTCACTCGTGTTACCTTATTATTTTTTCTATTTCCTCCAATTGTATCCACCTAAATAAACACGATATAATAAGTGCAATATTTCACTTAAACATAATTTTTTAATTAATTTTTAAATATGAATTTCATACGAATAAAAACATGCATTCAGATATAAATGAGTAAATAAACATTTATTTTTTAGAAAAAATTAAAAAATATTATTATATTTTCTTTGAACTTTCAAACTTTTAAAAAAGTGATGTCTGGTTTTGAAAACAAGAAAGTATCATTTAATAGGTTGTCATCAATTGACTCATAATAAATTTAAGTTCTAAGACAATTTATAAACTAATATACTCTTAAATTTCTGTATCGTTACATATAAATTCTAAAAAAGTAATGTTCGTCTTTCTAAAGTAGTTGAAAAGTTTAATAGGTATTCACCAATATCTATAAAATTTGAACTCAAATACAATCAATTACAAATATTTCAAAGTATTCATGGACTAATATACCAAAAAAAACTAAGATAATCCCCACTTTCAGTTTCAGACACATAAACTCCAAAAAAACAACGTCCGCCTTTCAATAACAATAAATATCATTTAATAGGTCGTCACTAATGAACCCATAAAATTTGAGCTCAAACAAAGCCGGTCACACATTTTTTTAAAAAAAATTATGGGCTAATACGCACAGACACAAAAAAATCGATATAATCTTGAATTCTTGTTTCATGGAGTATAAACTCTAAAAGTGATGCTAGGTCGACACCAATGGACCCACAAAATTCAAACTCAAATATAATTGATCACACATATTTCAAAAAAGTCATAAACTAATACATAAAAAAATTATGATAATCTTAAATTTTCATTTTGTGACAAATTAACTCCGAGAGGACGACGTCCGCCTTTCAAGTTATGTTCTTAATCATTCATGGTAATGGATTTTTTTTAAAAAAATTCATCTCGTGTTTAATATCAACATTGAAGCCTGATTAAATCCGAATTTGCATCGGAATATTTTACATTGGGGGTAAATCGCTTCCTAACAAAGATGACTCTATACTCAGGGGGACTCAAACTTAAAACCTCTAATTAAGGATAAAGAAGTTCTTATCATTCAACCACAATCCTTGTTGGTCGAGGTGATGGCCATTGCAGTCACATAAAAATCTATTTGTTTTATCAATTTCATTAACGATTGATCTATCGGGTTGTGTTCTTAATCAACCATGATTTATGATCATTAATTCTATAAATATTTATTCACATTCGATATTCGTATTAAATTAAATTAACATACAATGATGATTAGGTGTATTTTTAATCAAAATAATACACCTAAAAAGCATGTAAGTAACCAATTCATACACATTTGGGCCTTTTTGTTATGAATTCTTGCTTAACTACTCCAAGCCCATTGGATCAAATCCTCTTGGTCCAATATTCACAAACAAAATTTCAGTTTTTATCCTTATTTTTTTTTTAGATTTTGAAAATTTTATATTTTTTAAAATTCTCAACTTATTTATTGAAAACAGTTATAGTTTAAAATTATTATTAAAATTAGCTATATTATACTTAAATAGCAAATTAAATATATCATAATTTACTTTCTTGCCCTCTCCTCTCTCCCGTCCTCTCACGTTTCTCACCCTCTGTCTCGAAATACATACAAATTAATTATGTATCAATTGTATTCAATAAATATAGGTGAGAGTTTTGTATTTTGTATTTTTTTTTATCAATTGTTTTTATATTCATACAAATGCAATATGCATTCATTCCTCTCGATCAAATGTATTTGTATCCAATTAAATAGAGGATGATTTAAATACAAGTTACAATTGATATAACAAAAAATTTACAAAATACAATTTGATTTTGTATTCAATCATAATCAAAATACAATTGATACAAAATAAATACATAATACAATTCAAAATAAATACAATCCTCTCTCGATCTTTCTCATCTCTCTCCTCTTAATATATATTCAGTTCGATACAAATTAGTTTATTTTGGCATTCTTTTTCTCCAAAATCAATGAAAAAATATTTTTTTTTTGCTATTATCTATGCTATAGAGTCCTATTTAATTCTAAAACATTGTTGTTTTGATAAATTTCTAGTTTTATTATAACTTTTATTTTGTATAGATATGTTTTTTTCCCTTTCCTGAAGAGATGATGGAGACGAAGGAGATATGGGGCTTTTTTCTCTCTCTCTGTATATATAAGTAAAAAGTTTGCAAAAAAAGTAGACTATGTTTTATTTACATAAAAATAGTCCCAAATCAGCGAAATTATACATGACTATACAATATAGTTATAGAAAGTATACACTATTATATAATGTATATTATTTATACATGAGCTATACACTAAATATACATTATGATACACTGATTATACATGTCCATACAACGAGGGTTGAATGCCAAAAATTATAACAAATAGCCAAAGGTCAGCCGGATGACTAGTTATTTTTTGTGCAAATTAGTTTTCTCACTAAATAAAATTAGTGTAACCAGAGCAAAATAGGGCTATCTAAAATGTCATTTCTCATTATTTGATAATCATTTTTTTTAATTTTATTTTTTTATAATAGCTCTACGTCATATTCTTTTTTATTTGTATGTTTATCCTTTAAATTAACTAGAGAGATAAATTTATGATCAAACATCTCTATAATAGTCATTCTCTTTATATAAAATTATTTAGCTATAACCGTCAAATATTTCTTTGAACATTATATTATATATTGTTTATAATAATACTTGGTTATCACAATTAAAAAATATCCTCAACAAACTATATTATTATATAAAAAATTTCATTGTAGTAGCTTGAATTGATGATATAACAAAGATTAACTTTAATAATATACACGAAAGCTGATTCAGACACTACAATTCTCTAAACAAAAAGGAAAAAAAAGCATGATAATCAAGTTGCAAAATAGAAACAAAATGAAGAGTCTCATTACTCACTAGAAACCATATCTCTTTAGTAACAAAGATATTTTGAGTCACAAAAATATGAGTGATGGTCATTAATCTCACCCATACCCCCTTATATCAGCCTATCTATACAAATATATCATCCACTTGGCAGCATCTCATTAACTGGTTGTTTGTGGGGGGGGGGGGGGGGGGGGGGGGGGGGGGGGGGGGGGGGGGGGGGGGGGGGGGGGGGGGGGGGGGGGG
>JBCEWC010016732.1:0-12931 GCA_038996855.1 Solanum aculeatissimum
ATCAAGAATTGAACGTTTTCCCCAAATTTTCTTCGAATCTTCAACAATGGTGATCAAGAGGCTTGAGAGGATTTGAAAAAGTTTGAGAGCGTTTTTAAAGAAGATGTACGGTTAAGTGATCAGTTTTAGGGACATAAGGAACTTTAGGGGACTTAAAAGAAGCCTAGGGATTAGTTAAATCACGCAAATACCCTTAATGAAATGGACTTTTCAAGCCTAAACAGACTAACACGGAGATACAGTGCCCAACATGTTGTTCACTGGCCGTTCAAACACCATCAGACATCACTTAGCCAAATTTTCAACGCAAACTCTCGGAGGACTTTCTGGACCACTTGACGGGAGGTTTCACGGACCGTGTGGCTTCACACCAACCGTGTACCGGTCCGTGGAGCCACACTTATCCCAGGAATCAATTCCCAAGCGAAGCCAAGTCACTGGATCACTTGACGGAACCCTTCACGGCCCGTCAAATGGCTCATGGATCGTGGGGTGGTCCGTGGCCCAAGACTTGTCCCATGGGGTGGTTCCTGGCCACCCCTAGCTCACTGGAGCATCCCACGACACCCCACACGTACTGTGATAATTTTCACGGACCGTGGTCCTGTCCTTGATCTCTTTTCAGGGCCTATCTCCAATATCTTCCAAATTTTAGGTAGTCCCATTGTTTAGGCCATAACTGCCTCATCTGAATTCCGAATCAAGTGAAACTAGTTGCGTTGCGAAGATAACTCAAAGAGATTTAATTTTATATATAGAACCCCACACAGGTCAACCCAAATCAAAAGTTATGCCAGTTCAAAGTTCACTGTCCAAACGGTCTCTCTAGGCCACCAAAAGATCCGTTTTGCGCTCAGCCACTTAAACTCAACCCGTGGTTCTCAAAACTCAATTATGACCAGTATAACATCATGCAATACCAACCATAAAGAGTTTTTGAAACTTTTCGGGTCGTTACAAGGTGAGACTTGATTTGCATCAGCATTATTTCCCCTTGGCAATGGAGCGCGTCATGGAGCCATTTCTGAAATCACCAAGGGACAATCATTAGGACACAGAAGCTTTGAAGGCAAGACATAGAAGTCGTTTTCCTAAAACATCTCATAGCCTCCTATTCATGGATGTGGCACACTTCACATTAATGAATAAAACTCTACTTGACGTGGCATGTTGGACTCCCTAGGATGCTTTCAAACCTTGTGCTTTGATACCACTTTTGTCACAACCAAAACCTAGGGCCTAGCTGTGACATGATAAATGTGACACCCATAGGCATCCCATCCAAGCCTCGTGTCATATCATAAGTATTCATAAGGTAAAATAAGCATACATAAGAGAATAAGCAAGTGAAAGTACATAAAACGTCATAGTTCGCATAGAAAACATACATCCAATCCATAGTTTAAAACATGTCTCTACATCATATCATAGATCTAGGCGGGGACGAGCACATAGTTCTCTACCTCATCCTCAAGATGTACATCAAACCAAATAGAAGATAAAGTCTCAAGGTAAAGGAAAACATCATAGGGCTCATTCCTAGAGTATGGGAACTCACAAAAAACTCTTCAAACTCAATGTTCGGAACTAACCACGAAATGGAATAGCCTTCTCGTTGTCTGTGCTTACATGATTTGGGTCATATAGATAAAGAAGCATGTGTTAGTACATAGAATGCACTAAGTATGTGTGGATGCCATGAAGTAAAAAGGAAATCACAATAATAGAAATATGCATAATCTTCATCAATAGAATAAGGTACAATATGCATGAGCATGCATGCTTAAAATCATATGAGAAAACAACATACAAATCCATAAAGAAATATTGCATACATATGTTGGAATAAGACCATAACCAACATTCATAAGACCATGAGGACTATTACATAGAATCCTGATGTTCACTCTGATCGAGTTAAGAGTAGTCTACTTTGCCAACATAAACTCTATTCTCACTCTATAGGCTCTATCCTAGCACGATGAGAACCATCATTTTGACCCCACCCTTTAGGCTCTATCCTAGCATGGTGAGTGTCCATTAGAAGCTATATGGATCCATTAGCATACCTTTAAGGCATAAAATCACAAATATCATTCCTATGGTGACACATATTTATGGGACTATGGTATCTACCAAAACCCTCTCGGTGCTAAGTCATACCCCACAGAATACTTTAAACCATGCATATATAAATAGCTTTCCACATAGTTCATACTTCATTAAAATCATATTTTCATAACCCATAAATAATCATCATAGCTTCTATGAAATATCATATCATAAGAATAGTTCATTTACTTTGCTTTCATCATAGTGTGGGTGGGCATCCCACCTTAACATCATCATAAACATTTAGGATCTTCATTACCAAATTCTTCATAACATCATCATAGCTTTGATACCATCATCATGGTCATAAAATATGCTTTTACATAATCATAATTATGAAACTTCATAGTGTTAACATAAGAGACTAGAGCTAAATGTGGGCTCGTAAGAAATTAAGTTAAATCATGCAATTGGATAGAATTCATAGAGAAAAACATGTATTAAAATTAATTTGGATCATTAGTAAAGAAACCTACATCAAATCATCAAGTCTTAATCATGTATACTTCAAAGTCATACTTTTGCTTGAAAATCATAGACATCATAAAATTCATCATAATTCAGGCATAAGTAGAATCCCTAATATTGAGGTGGGAAATCTGGAGAAATCCTTAGTAAACCTTCACCTTTAGCTTCAATGGAACCCTTGGCTTAGATATAGAAATATTGGAAACCCTTGAGAGAAAACTTTGAGAATAAAGTCTTTGAATGAATTAGGAATAGTTCTTATAGGTACTAGGTCAGTTTTGGTAGTTAGGAAGATCAAAACGATGTAGTTTAGGAATTAGGAGGATTGGAAAAGTCAAAAACACCCTTCATTAAAAACTATTGAAGTCATCCACGAGACCTCTCATACGGATCACGGAATGACATATGGCTCGTAGATAGTCTCGTAGACTAAGGTGTCACAAAATATTTGCTATTGGAATTCTCTAGGAATGCACTTACGACTTGTAGAACTCATACAGGTGGTAGACTTCTTCGTAACATGCTTCCTTACTTAGATAGATTTTTGGTTCCTTAAGGCCCTATCCATGATAACAATCTATAAGTCATAAAATATTCTACGACTTATATGTTACTTTGTAGACAATTCTAGTGACCGCTTTAAATTTTCCATCTTTTCCTGGCAATTTCCTCAAGGTCACTTATGACTCGTGGGTTTCCTTACGGGTTGTAAATTGCCTCATATAGTTTAACCTTCATGGATTTCCTACCTTCTCATTTTCCCAAGCTTATAAACATAGAGGGTGTTACAGACAGTGACTAGGCCAGATTGATAGCAGAGCAAATTCACAAAGCGCGCCCTAAAGAGATCCACCTCTATCCTATTTCCTTGCCTGATTTATAGACTATGCTTAGTGGCGAGGGTGGGTAGTATACATCAGGTAGATACTCTGATTGAGGTTCATTGAACAGTGGATGCTTACCTGATCAAGGTTGATTAGAATCTGGTGGCACTCCGGTGAGCACCATAGCCTTTAGTCCATATGCCAGAGATGTTCGTCGCACCACCACTATCTGAGCCTCCATCTTCTTCCACTACTGCTACTCCTACCATGGAGGAGAGCCCACAAACTAAGGTTGATAGAGAGAAGGGTCCTACTACTACTACCACTTATGTACCAGAGGTCGTGTCTACACAGCCCTCACCTGCTGGCATGGTTTACGTGTCGACAATATCTACTCAGCTGGCCTAATTACTACAAAAGATCAGGCCTTAAATTCACCAAGCCATTTCAGAGGTTGAGAAGCACATGAGGACGCACTGTGCGGCCACCATTGAGGAGAGGTTGAGACCAGTACATGGTCGCATAGATGCATTTGAGCAGAGAGTAGAGAAGAGTTTGCACTTCAGCTAAACCTCCTAATCCGACTACAATGCAGACAGAGATTTAGCAGCTCCAGGCTGAGATGAAAGTAGCAGCACCACCACCAGTGGTATTACCAAAGCCCAACACTTCTAGCGAGGCACTTGTTGATGTCTTTATCACTGAGGAGGTACAACTCCATGCCTCTACGAAGATGCCCCATTGTGAAAGTGATGATCCAGATGCCTTGAGGTAGGAGGCGGAGTTGATGGAGATGCAACATTTTGAGAATTCTAAGAAAGGCTCCATTACAGATGAGCAGGCGACATAGGATCATGAGCTTAAGAGGATGAGGGGTGTTGGATCCTCTATACATGCTGCCACAGTTCAGGAGACCACTAGGCAGGTTGAGGCTGGTCAAACACAACCAGAGACTGATGCTTAGGCGCTCAGGTATTTTTTATTTTACCCTTATGCTTTGATTCTATTATATTTCTTGGGCATTGAGGACAATGCAAATTCTTTTTGATGGGGTGTGGGTAGTTATAGGCCTTAATGAAGTTTGAGTAGCCAAGACCTATAACTATCCCAATTTTTAAGTCTGAAGGTTTTTCTTGCCTGTGTTCTTTTTCTCTAAGGACATTTACTTTCTGTTGAATTGGCATATTGAGTAGTAATAGTAGCATATTGTACTAAGGTCTATGGCATATGTTAGTTTTTGTTGAAAACGTGTACCTATCAAAATTTTTGAGTAGTGGATAACAACCATGTAATCTTGATGATTGGCAGTGCTTGTTCTGATAAGTGAGGTCTAATTTTGGTAAAAGACATAATCTAAGAGTTTGATTTGATAGTGTAATCAGTGCCAATTGTGTGTGAGCTTATTTGCATGATTCTTATACTGTGTTTCAATTCAGAACTTGCCCTGTTACTCTGACTTAGACTGTAGGTTAGTTGGTTAGGAAAGGATCTTAGGTCATTGTTCGTGTTAGTCCACTTAGCCTAAATGACCAACCAAATGTAGAATGTATCCCTTAGTTTGAATGTTTGAGCCTGACATGTACTCTTTCTTTATAAATACCTAAGTAACCTAGCCTTGTTGACCGCAAAATCCTGAAATTGACCATGGTCCTTCCTTGAATATTGTGCACCTTAATTGAGGCAAACAACTTAAGATAAGGGTGGTTACCAAATGTGGCTCTGGTTCATAGATGGGATAGTGTACACTTTAACTCTTTCCAAAAGCCTAAGTTGAGGGTGGTTGGTGTAAGAAAAGTCACATGAAATGGGGTGGAAGCTAGTGATACAGAAAAAAAGGATAAAAATTATGTTGTGGGTGTGAGGAAAATGAATAGATGCCTAAGAAATGAGCTGAAAAGAAAATAAATATGAAAAAAAAAGGCAATGAGCTAAGAATGAGAATAAAGCACCCAGAAAAGCTTACAACAGAAAAAAGGGGGAATGAGTTGAAAAATACCAAGTGTTGGTAGGGAAAAAGTATAGAATAACGTAGTGTCAAGGAGGGAAATTAGTGACTATGTTCCCAAAGCATCATACCAAAGCCCCCTGAGCCTGCGTTACAAGCCAAGAAAGTCCTATAGTGATCCTAGTCCAAGTAGTCGAAGGTCATAGTTGTGAGTATAGGGGAAAGCTTATGGTATTAACCACAATGTTTGAATATCTATTATGAGTGTGAGTGATTTTGTGCAGTCCCAAGCATTGAATCTGAAAATACTATCATGAGTGAGATGTGGGACTTCTTTTTGTGAGGGCACTTGCATTGCACTGTTGATTCTAGGTTATTTCAATGATTGTTCCTTATCTATGGTTGCCTTGCTTGTCATAGTTGCATTGTCACATGTATTGATCTGCATTAATTTGTTTGATAAATATTTGATATGCATTGATGAGTAGTGTGGGTATATGTTCTTGATTTCAAGATAAAGTATGTCATTGGATTGAGATTTATGTGTTACTACACTGCTTATGTAGATTGAGTCTGTCGCTTGAAGACAAGCAATAATTTTAAGTTGAGGGTATTGATGTGCTGCCAAAATACAACACTTTTGATGCTTAAAACTTGGAATATTTTGTGTTCTCAAAGCGATATTTGTGGGTTTGACGTATTTTTATGTTTATTTTGCAGGATAAGAGATTTGGCAAGATTTTGGGCTAAAGCCTGCAGAATTGCAGCTTTTTGAGAGAGTACGAGACACACTACGGGGCGTGGATACTTCCATGAGACGTAGAGTAATTTTGTAGCAAGAATCTAGCGAAGGGCCTATTTATGAAGATACATCTACAAACTGTCAAAAAGACATAAAAACTTGTACGAGTCATAGATGAGGTTTTGTACCTTGAGGATCAGATTTTAGGATTTTTTGAAATGTCATCAGGCGAAACCCTATATGGGTCGTAAGTCTGAACACGACCCGCATAAAGGTCTCATAGAAGTGCAGCCAGTTTTGAAGAATGAAGTTTATGAAGCCCTGGTATGGGTGATAGAACTCAGTACGACCCGTAACCCTGATCGTAGTGCCTGCTGACTCAGTTTTCCTATTATATTTTGGTTTCTAGTTACTATAAATAGATTTTTAGGTATTTTAGAAGAGAGGACGCACTAGTTAGAGAAACAATAGTAGAAACACTTGGAGAACTCCTTTTTGGTGATTTGTTCATCAATTTTATACATTGTGATTTCTTGAAGGTTGGGATTTTCTTGTTTTTAACTTTATCATTGTAAGTGATTAATTATGCTATTCTTTAACATGATTTCTCCTTCTGCAATGATCATGCATAGTTAAATCCACAACTAGGGTTGTGGGAACGATGAAGAACTAACGAGGTACAATTGGATAACTCATAATTCTTGCAAAGTGTGCATGCATATATTAATTATTTCTCTTCATTTTTATTGCTTTTTAACTGGTGGCCAACGTTAAAACTCACCTAGTTATTACTGACTAGATCAAGGTAGTAATGAATGGAAAACGAGAGTAATTAATAGGATTGGATTATTTTTTTCTCGTCTAATCAACCAAACTGAATCAAGGGGAGGTTGTATTGGAATAATAGGTGAGGGTTAGTAATATCACACTAGGGGATGGATCAAATCACGTAGTGAAATTTGTCTCTCACCTAGATCAAAGGGTTTGGTAAACTTAACCTACTGTTCTGTATGCTACGCACTAGAAAAGATTACAATTATCTGGTAATACCGAGTTAGAGATTCATGAGGAATGCAATACCCTAGTTACTTCTTCTACTAATTTCACAACACTCATTCTAGTTTACATTTAATCTTTTCAGCAAACTATAAAAAATAATCTCCCCTCTATTTTGGGAGATAAGGAGGTTAATTAACTCAACTTCCTAGAAATTACCCTGAGTCTACCATACACCCTGTGGTGTCAAACTCTAACCTCGATTAGGTTATATATCTTGACAACGACCACTTTAACCTTCAAGTAGCTTGGGCGACATCAAGAACTCAGAGACTATTTCTAGCCTCAAATGAACCACTTGACCTCATTACATTCATTCAATCAACATATTTAATATATCACCAGAAGACTATGATAATGAAAGATGGACAAATCTCAATTATATAAAGTCAAGTCGAATCAATAGGACTAGTATGAAAGAAACAAGCCCAAAAATAAATATTCAACTCAAGATAAATCATACTCTAGTCTATAAAGCCTCTATCAACTGTTCAATAATGTCAATAATACACCCATGGCTAGCTCAAGTCAAAGAAGAAAATCCAAAGTCTAACCCTAGAACCTAGACGATAACATAAATTAGTATCCTCCGGAAGTAGGGGATAACTCACCAACTCAGTTGACTACAATCGATCCTAAATGGAGTGCATGTTGATGATCTCTAATACATATCCCTACATCATAAAATGATGCAGTCCAAATAGACATTTGTACGTGGAATGTACGAGTATGTAAAATAGTTGAATGAAACATACATCAATGTAAAATACTATCAACTTAGATAACTCAAGTCAAGAGATAAGAAACTAAATCATGATGTCAAAATTCTATCTAAATCAAGTATAAAGAGTATACAATGACCCATCAAAATAATTCAACCCAATCCAATTAGAATACTATCAGTATAGAACTTATTTGGGAGTTTCTCTTATCCGACAACAATCACTTATGAGCCAGTGATTCTGCAACAATCCCATTGATGTTGCCACAACCATTCGGTACTTACCAGTATAGAGAATGAATCAAATCCATGATGAATCCGATAATCGATGTCCTCTATTGTTTCAAAACCTAATCAAGAGAAAACATCTGACTTAACGGTTCAATCCTCACTTACACTTGGTAACGTAGTTATTATGTTTGAGTTGGACTTACTCTTACACAATTTAGTGCTCGATACTCCTCCAAGAATCAATGCTCATAAGACAATCAATCCCATCATGGAGTCTCATAAGGACTCATTAAAATGTTATGAAAATACAACACTTTTTATGCTTAAAACTTGAAATTTTGTATGTTCTCAAAGCGTTGTTAGTAGATTTGATGTGTATTTATGTTTGTTTTGCAGGATTACAGGGTTGGTATGATTTTTGGGCCAAGTGTGTTGAAAGTGTAGATTTTGGCGATCCACGGAACCCTTTATGAGTAGTAGAAGATTTCACGGGCCATAGAAGTGGGTCCATAACAAATTCCAGTAAAGGGTGATTTTCTTAATAAGATTCTACGAGTGTGTAGATGAGTCGTAAAGCAATCCATGAGTTGTAGAGTTGAAGTCCTGCCTTGAGGATCAGAAAGTGGAGATTTGCTGAAAAAGTTACAAACGAAGCCCTCCACGGGCCATAGAATCTTATATAACCTATAGATGTGTCTCATAGAAGATGCTCCAGCAGTACAAAAGACAGTCTACAAAACCCTGACTACGGGTCGTGGAACATTATACGGCTCGTAGAAGTTGCCCATCGACCGTGCCAACCCAGTTTTCCTAGTTAGATTTGGTTTTGCAGTTTATACATTATAAATAGATTTTTAGGTTATTTTTGATATGTTTACCAAAACGTTCGTAGTAGTTCATAGATTTTAGTAGTTTTAGATATAGAAAAACAATCTTTGTGTTCTTGATTTGTACTTTGTGATTTTTATTAAAGGAATGGATTTCTCATTCCTAACTTCATTCGTGTAAGTGCTTAGTTATGTTGTTCCTTATAATAATTTTTGCGTCTACATTAATTATGATTGGCTAAATCCACAATTAGGATTGTGGGAACAATGAAGAACTAACGAAGTAAAACTAAATAATTTTTAATTCTTGAAAAGTGTGCATGAATGTATTAATTAATTCCCTTCATCTAAAACATATTTTAACGATAGTCAACGTTAGAACTCACCCAGTGTTTCTTGTCGGATCAAGAAGATAATGAATAGTATAAGAGAATAATTAACAGGATTCAATTGATGTTTTCTTCTCTAATCAACTAAACTGGATCAAGGGGAGGTTGTACTGGGATAATAGGTAAGGGTTAGTAGTGTCACACCGCGGAGATGGATCAAATCTCGTGGTGATATTTACCTTATAGCCGGATCAAAGTGTTTGGTAAACTTAACTTACTATTCTGCATCTACACACTAGAGAAGATTATAATTATCTGGTAATATTAAGTTAGGGAATCATGGGGAACGCATCACCCTAGTTAGTTGTTCTACTAATTTCATAGCACTTGCATTAGTGTAGGTTTATTTTGAAATTACAACCCTCCCCCTTTTGGGGAATAAGTAGGTTAATCACCCCACTTTGCAATTGAACTACTCTGGAGTCTACCATATTCCCTATGGGATTTGACCCTAACCTTGGTTAGGTTATTTACTTGATATCGATCACTTTAACCATCAAAAAAAGGTGTAGATTGAGCGACATCGAGTATTTTGGCGTCGTTATTGGGGAATACGACTAGACTTGTTTAATTCAAGTAGAGTGGGAGTTATACCTTATTTCTCTCATGTTGCATTTTTTGTTATTTTGTTCTGTTTCAGCGTGCGATTTTAGTGAAGAATGGTCCAAATCAATCAGAACCATGTTGAAAGGGGGAAGAAACCAAAAGTGTCAACTGAAACAAGGCTAGGTGTCGACACTCTAGAGGCAGTACTAATGAACATTGAAAGTGACGACATCCTGGACTATGAGGAGACAATAAAAGCCCTGGGAGTATCTGGTTTCATTAGATGTCAGGCTAAGCTTGAACTGGACTTGAAAAATCAGGAGTCACCACCCATAAAACCATACGTCGAAGAACCACCAATGGTGGAATTGAAGATCCTTCCATCCGATCTGAGATATGTGTTTCTAGGTGCTAACAACAAACTACATGTCATTGTTGCAGCAGACCTAGAGAATAAACAGGTGAATGCATTATTCATAGTACTCCAACAGTTCAAAAAGGTTATTGGATGGACAATCGCAGACATCATTAGTATTCCATCGGGGGTATGTACTCATAAAATTCAACTGGTCAAAGGCTACAAGTTGAGTATTGAACATCAAAGGCGCCTCAACCAACCGATGCAGGAGGTTGTGCGTAAAGAAATTATCAAGTGGTTGAACACAGATGTAATCTATCTCATTGCTGATATTGAATAGGTAAGCCAAGTCTAGTGTGTTCCAAAGAAGGGAGGCATAACTGTGGTTCCAAATGCGAACAACGAATTGATCCTTATGCAACCAGTAACAGGATAGAGGGTGTGTATGGACTATAGGAAGCTCAATGCCTCGACAGACAAGGATCACTTCCCTATGTCGTTCATAGATCAGATGTTGGATCGCTTGGCAAGAAAGGTCGATATTACTTTCTTGATGGTTACTCGGACTACAATTAGATCTCTATTGCTCTAGAGGATCAAGAGAAAACAACATTCACATGTCCCTATGGCACCTTTGCATTTAAAAGGATTTCATTTGGGTTATGCAATTCATCAATAACATTCTAGAGATGCATGATGTATATCTTCTCAGACATGGTAGAGGAAACTATTAAGGTGTTCATGGATGACTTCAGTGTGGTGGGTAACTCATTTGAAGATTGTTTAAAATATTTGTGCAATGCTTCATAGATGCGAAGAATGCCATTACGTTCTGAATTGGGAAAAGTGTCTCTTCGTGGTAAAGGAAGGAATTGTCGTAGGGCACAGAATATCTATCAAAGGCATTGAAGTGGACAAATCCAAAGTACAAGTGATTGAAAAGCTTCCTCCACCTATCTCTGTCAAAGTTGTAAGACGTTTTTTGGGACATGCAGGATTTTATCAGCGTTTCATTAAGGGCTTCTCAAAGATTGCAAAACCCCTGTGAAAACTACTTTAAAAGGAGACTAAATTTGTGTTTGATGATGCATGCCTGGAAGCATTTGAAGGGATAAAATAGAAGTTGATTTCAACTTCTATCATCGTTTCTCCATACTGATCAAAGTCCTTCGAAATAATATGTGAAGCAAGTGAGGTAGTACTAGGTGTGGTATTGGGACAATGTCGAGAGAAAATCATATATCCCATATATTATGCCAGCAAAGCCCTAATGCAGCACAGAAAAACTACACCATTACAGAACAAGAGCTACTTGTAGTGGTCTTTGCATTTGAAAAATTCAAATCTTATCTCTTGGGAACCAAAATCACTTTACACACTAACCATTTAGAATTGCGGTACTTAATGGAGAATAAGGATGCTAAACCAAGGTTAATTCGAAGGGTGCTACTTTTTCAAGAGTTTGACTTTAATGTGATTGACAAAAAAGGGAGCAAGAATCAAGTGGCAGATCACCTATCGAGATTAGAGGATGAGGATATAGCAAAGTTTAACAATGAGGTCAAGATTGATGATTCCTTTCCTGATGAGAAAGTTCTAGAAGCATCACATGACATGATACCATGGTTTGCAGATTTTACGAACTATTTGGTTAGTGGCATTGTACCACCAGATTTGACATCTCACCAATACCGCATATTTATGTTCGATGTAAGGAAGTTATTTTGGGACGATACATACATGTTCCATGTATGTGCAGATGGGATTAGTCGTCATTATGTTCCTGAAATTGAAATGATGAGCATCCTTAACGCATGTGTAAAACCCCAAAATTTTCGAAATCTCCTTATGATTGGCATTATATGATTTACTATTGGTCATGGTTGAGTTTTGGTATCCACTGGTTAGGTTTAAGTGGCCGAATACAAATTGGGCTAGTTGGTGGCCTAGAGGGACAGTTTCGGCAGTATACTTCAAATAGTCATAACTTTTGATGTGGGATGAACCATGTGGTCTACTACATATAAAATTGAATCTCTTTGAGTTAGCTTTTCAACACAACTAGTTTCCCTCAATTTGAAGTTCGGATGAGGGAGATATGGCCCAAACAGTGAGACTTCAGAAATTCGGAAGGCATTGGAGATAGGCTCAGAAAAGTGGCCAAGGACAGGGCCACGAGCCGTGAAACTTTGCACGGGTCGTCTAGGGTGTCTTCAAGTGGTCCAGTGAGCTAGGGGTGGGCTGGAACCACCCCTAAGACAAGTATAGGTCAACGAGACCTTGGACGGTCTGTTTGGACCTAGAAGGTCTGTGTATTGGCCCGTGAAGTGGGGCAGTAGCTTGGCCAAGCCAAGGCTGGTTTTGGGAGTCTAAGTATGGGCTTACGGGACCCCCACATGGCCAGTCATACCTTAGATGGTCCGTCAAGTGGTTCGTGAAGTGTTACAGAAAGTCCTCCGAAGGTTCGCGCTGGAAATTTGTCTAAGTATTGTTTGATGGAGGGGCAGACGGCTCGTGCACCACTAAACGGGCACTGTAGCTGCCGTTTCACCTTGCTTAGTCTCGGAAAGTTACATTTTATCAATTGTATTTTTGTGATTTAACATTTCCCTAAGCCCCTTTTTGGTACCCTAATGTCTCCTAAACCCCTAAAACATTCCCCAAACCCTCATTCATCCATTCAAACTCTCCTACACTCTCTCTTGAAATCCT
>JBCEWC010016733.1:0-12930 GCA_038996855.1 Solanum aculeatissimum
GCCTTGTCGGCTAGCCAATACTCTATCATTTTGGGTTACCTATCCTGATGTGCTTGGTTAATTGATGACTAGGTCATAACCTAAATGGTTCAGTCTCAGTTTTTCAGACGTTATGCTTCCCGATCTTTTGGTACCTAGTCTAAGTAACTAGTATGTTCAGTGGCTTACTCGACCAATGGTGGTAGCGTGTGCTAGTCATGCCTCCACATCTTTTGGGGCGTGACAGACTAGTTCAAAAACTTCCTTAAATTTCTGTTTCACTTAAGGGCAATTGGATAATAATCCAATACTTATATATACGGGTTTCCCTTATTCCTTAGCCATTTTCAGCCATAAACACTAAAAATATCTCTCAAAAATACTCTCCAAACTTCTCAAACCTTTTTATTCAATTTCAAGAACTTGCTTTGGATTTCAAGAACCTAGTTCAAGCACAAGTCTTCCTCAAGTTTTTCTTCAAGACAACTCCAAGTCTAAGGTATGTGGGTCTTTAATCCATGGGTCCTTCCACCCATGGAATCCCAAAATATTTTCTATCAATTTCTTTAAGATAAATGGTTGACTTCTTATGGGTATTGTTTTTACTTCTATTATGCATGAGATATGCTAAACATTATCACCTAATTAGTTGAGTTGCATGATTTCCTTTCAAGGGTTTCTATTATGAGCTATTTATTATATTCAAAGCTATAAATATTGTGATACCATGAGATGCCATGAAATGGATGATTGTATGAGGTGAATTCCATGTTTCCATGTTTATGCTTGAAAGATGAAATGTATGATTATGATGGGTAATTTAATAATGATTTAATGGATGATTTTGACTACAAAGTCTTGAAGTATGATTTCTAAAATATGAAGGTTCAATCATGTATTATGAAAATTTATGAAAGAATATTGGTTTTGAGATGAATCTCATGATGGCCTAACTATGGATGTACTATTAGGATAGTGGGTTGTTTTAATGGACTCCAAATGATCATGATTTAAATTTGAATTCTCAAGTATTGATTTGATTATGCATGAATTTCCAAATTGGGGGTTTCACTATGATGTTGGTGGGTGGATTTGAATGATTTTTAAACAAATTGTTTTTTACTCCTCTCATGTTCTACGCTCTTGAATTGCATGATTTTGAGCTTTTATGCATAACCACCATGTTTATGCATGAGTCTACCAAGTTTTGGAATTTATGGCTATATGATGGAATGTCTCATGTATGATAAAAAGGTTTTACCACATGATTGTAAGTTATGATTATTATGCATGTTGAGGTCTTTTTCTAAAGTTTATGAAAATTTATTATATGAAGTTTAATGAGGAATGAAGGGTTATGAGATATGTTATCTTGATTATTGACTTATGAAATGTCCCCAATGAAAGAATCTTGATGGTAGAGGATCTCCCATCTAGTTAAAGAATGAATGTTTGATGGTAGAGGATTTCCCATCTAAGAAATGATTAAGGAGGTATCCCATGACATTGATGATATGATGTTAAAGGGTTGGGGATTTGATAAATCGCCCTCCCACATGACTTGAAATGCTTTTAATGATATTGTCCTATGACTTTCTACTCTTGTGAGAGCACTACCTAGCACTGAGTGGACTCAAGATGAATACCCAAGTCCCAAAACTACGTGCCACCATAGGTAAAAAGGTTAGAGGCGATAACCCAAATCCCTAAGAGGCGAGTACCCTAAAAATAAGGGCTTGAGGTGAGTACCCGAGTCTGAGGGATTGAGGTGAGTAACCCAAGTCCCAAAAACTAGAGGCGAGTACCCGGTTCACATAAGGTTTAGTGGATCCACTTAGGCATTAGACACTTCACCCTAGAAAAGTGACTTCCACCTTTCTTCCGGTGTAGGGGAAATATGGAGACTACATAGATTAGCTCACATGGTTTATGTCGATTATGGTCTCTCTCACTATGTTTTATATGAACTCCCCAAAGGCTTATGGTATATATAACTCTTGATTTATGATTTCTCACATGTGTCCATGTTCTTCTCATGTTCCTAAGATGTCCCCTTATGATGATTTATGATGGCTTCTTCTTATTATGTCCAAATATGTTTATTACTATGGATGGTGTTTTGAATTCATATAACTCATAATTTTTCAAACTCAAATCATTTCCTTACATTTGTTTATGGTCTCTTGTCATTACTAATTGTAACGACCTGAAGGTTTTTGAAAAATCTTTATGGTTGGTCTTGTATGATGTTATACTAGTCATGGTTGAGTTTTGGTAGCCACAGGTTGAGTTTAAGTGGCTGAACGTAAAACAAATCATTTTGTGGCCTAGAGAGACCGTTTGGAAAATGAGCTTTGAAGAGACATAAATTTTGATTCTGATTGAACCGTGTGGACTTGTACCTATCAAATTGAAGATCTTTGAGTTAGATTTGCAACACAATTGGTTTCACTCGATTCGGAGTTCATATGATGAAGTTATGGACAAAATAGTAAGACTGCCTAAAATTCTGAAGACATTGGAAATAGACCCTGAAAATGGCTCAAAGCAAGGACCAAGGACCGTGTGAGGGTCCACGGTCCATGTGGGGGTCCGTGCCATGGTCCATTAAGCTTAGGGTGACTGGGATCCACCCCATAACCCAAGTCATGGCTCATGGACCACCCCACGACCCGTGATACCTCAAACGGTCCGTGTGGGTGGCCGTTAAGTGGGGCAGTGGGCTGGAAAGGGGCTGTGGGTTGGTTCTTGGGCCAAGTATGTCTCCACGGACCAGTACACGGTCCGTGTGAATCCACACGGCCTGTGAACCCCTTCGTTAAGTGGTCCAGAAAGTCCTCCGAGAGTTCGCGTTGAACATTTGGCTAAGGCATGGTACACGGTCACTTGTACGACCAGTGTGCTGTTGGACGGCCACTGTAGCTCCTCCGTGAAGCACTGTTTTATAGTTAAATTTCAGTTTCATTAATGGTATTTTTGTGATTTAGTTAATCCCTAGGCTCCTTTTAGGCATCCTAAGGTCCCCTAAACCCCCTTAACCTAACCCTAACCCTTTTCATCTATTCTAAGCCTCCTCAATACACTTTGGAAAATACTAAATTCTCTTGACCTCGATTGTTGAAGCTTGAAGAAATTTGGGTAAGAAAACCTTTGCTTGTTTGATTTTTCAATTCCTTTGGTCTATTGAAGGTATGTGGGATTTGATTCAAGGATTTTCTTTCATCCTTGGAGACCCAAGAACCCTACTCTTTAATTTTTGAATTTAAGATGTCTTTAAGTTATGGGTTATTCCAATTTTGAAGTAATTAGTTGATTGGGTTTATGTGCAATAGATTTTAGGTGATTTAATCATGATTTAAACTTGAATTTTATGAATGTTCATGAAAACTATTGAAGGATCAATATGCATGTCCCCTTATAATTTAATTAAGCATGGGTAAATTGCATTATGCTTTAATTATGGATTTTTACATGATTTATGATGAATTACCTTTCAAATTGTAAAATTAAATTTGAATTCCATTACCCATGTTCTTGTTCCTCATTCATCGCATATGCATGGAATATTGTTATGATGAAACTCTTGACATGATTTGATATGTAAGGCTTGTGATCACATAGTCTCTTGCCATGGCTCTTTGAGCATACCGGGGTGCTTGCACCACCATGACATGTTTGAATGCTTGATATGATAAGCTATATAGATGAGATACTCTTATTGCATTGACATGGAATAATCATGAAAATATTTTGGAAACTCTTGATGGCCTTTGGCCTAAGTTAAGTGTGATTGATCAATGGGTTTGGTTTTGACTAATGATGCATGATTTGAAAAAAATATAAGTCTTCCATTTTGAAGTTACATGTATATATATGTATTCCCGTGGGATGAGACTTAGTATCGAGGGATTGGTGTAGTAAGTGGGCTATCCCTAAGGTCCCCACCCTTTCTGTCAAACCATGTGCTACCATGGGATTTCTCCCTAGATGGGATGACTTGTATTGTTTTCCCCTTCATGAAGGGTGACTAGGGTACTACTTGGTAAGTAGTTCGGATCCGGGTAGTAGCTCGCTTGGGTCTTTCATGTTGCCGGTTGAGGTTACATCCCTGCTATATATATTGATCATAGGATTGCATCTCATGCATCATGGCATATCATCTTGTTATATTACTCTTTGGCTACGTGCATTCCTTTCGTATCACTTATCCCTTTGTCATGTTGCTTAGTCATGTTATCTTTTCACATGCATTGCATGACCGCATACTTAGTGCTTAATTGTGCTAACCCATATCCTTGTCTACATGTTCTAACCATGTAGGGACCGGAGGCGATATCTACATTCTACTGGACGATGCTTGATCATTTGTGAAGACTTTTCTTGTGGTGAGCCCTTTTGTTCAAGGGCAATAGCCACATTCTATCTACCTAGTTTTCTTATATTATTTACTTTACTTTTGTATTGAGGGTGAGCCTCAAACTATGTCGAGGCCCCACTTGATCTATGTAGAGGTTTGTTGGACAATCTATACTCTTGTACGTTGACTTGTTATGTTAAACATTATGGTTATGTAATACTATTCTATTTAGCCTTGATTATGAGAATGGTCTCTTATTATGCTTATGACTTGTATTTTGGGAATTGTGATTGACTATGTGCTTATGTGGAAAGTCCCATGATCCCGGTGTGCCCCCATAGTGGAATCTTATTTACCCGTCCCCTTAGAGATAATTGCTATGTGTTATTTGAATCCATGATTATCCCATTCCCGATATTATCCCCATATCTTGAGTCCAAAGCCCCGATTCCCTTAGAGCTTATGTGTTATGTGTTTAGCTTCCGCGCTTCCGAACCGATGATGTGTGTGATGATGCTATGATGGCTTGATCGAGGACCTTCGGGTTCTCCTTCGCCATGTCACATCTAGGCTCCCTATCCGAGTCGTGACACTAATGGTGTTACTCATAAAGTTATATGACCTCTTATAAAGTATGCATGATGCCCCTCTCTATGATTGTTAACAATTCCTTTATAGTAAGATATATCCTCCTTTGATGCAAAAACATTGTTTTCCTAAAGGGTATGGCTAATTTACTTATGCATGACAACCTATGTTCCTTATCATTTAAAGTGTAAGTATTTTATTATGAAATCAATGAAGTGTGCATTTCTTATTTCTTATACATATTACCCTATGTTGCATTGACTAAGAAATGTTTCAAATAATCCGATTGTCACTACTTTATGTTCTATGTTTTACCGCATTACATGCCCATATACTAATACATTCAAAGTACTAATGCATACTTTTTGCCTACATGATCTAACCATTTAGAGACTAGAGTGCTTACTCATTCTCCTCATATGGCTAGCTTGGATTTGTGAAGATTGTGCTTTTGGTGAGTCCTCTCATTTGGGGACAATATCTTACTTCTATCTTGCTTATCTTGAGACTTTATTTCACTTTACTTTCTAGTTTGAGGGTGAGCCTTGGACATGTCTTGACCCTCGTCCTATTCATTCTTAGAGGTGTTGTTGGATACTATGCTATTTACCTATGATGTGATGTTGAGATTTTATGAAAACTTATCCCTTAGACCCTATCCCTTATGTGATGCTATTTGTTACTCTTAGGCTTGTTTGGGTTGGCTTCAGGTTTTCCATTCGCCGTGTCACGTCAAGGTCCTAGGCTTGGTCATGACAGGTTTATTTTAAAGGTCATTTAGGGTTTTAATACCTATCCAAAGCCCTCAAATCAGATTATACTAACTTTTTACACTCATTCACTCTCTCATTACATTCAACTCAAAAATTCAAATCCTAAAACTCTCTCTACAAGTCTTGTGATTGGGGATTCAAGCTAAGGGTTGAAGGTCATTTCCATTAATGTCAGTTTTATTCTAAATTCTTCTCGATTTCTCAAGGTATATGAGAATTCATTCATGGTCCCTTTCAACCATGAAGGCCCCAAAAGCTTTTACAACTTAATTTATGAATTTTAAGTTACTTTGAATATGAGACTTTTAAATTAGTGTCGATTTGACTAAATTGAGATATGGGCTATGTTGAATTGTTGTTTTTAAAGTGATTGAATCCCAATTATGATGATTTACATTGATTTTATGAATGTTTAAATATGCTTGTCCCTTTGAACTTTGAAACTATACATGGATATCCTTAATTATGATTTAATCATTAATTTTCTTATGATTTAACTATGGATTCATCTTATTATGTTGCTTGAAATATGAATATCTATTTCCCATGTTATTTTCTTATCTCTCATGAAATATGCATACATGTGCTTTGATTTTCATGAAGTTTATGATGTGGGCTAAGACCCGATTATGATTATGACTATGTTTTCAAGCAAAGTAAGGGTATGATAAGCTTGTGATCACATGATGTCTATGATATGGATTTTTAAAGCATTATGGATATTATGCACCAACATGTACAAGAATGAAAGAGCTACTCCTATGCATGAAGTATTGAATGAAAGTATGATTAGGCTTTTTGGCCTAAGTATGCATGATTATGAAGTATGTTTGGTTTTTAAGCCCAAGTATGCATGAAGATGATTTGAAAGACTTATTCCTCTTTTTAAAAAGGATGTGTATGTATATGTATTCCCATGGGATGATGACCTAACACTGAATGAGATATGGAGGTGGGAGGCTATCCCCAAGGGTCTTTGCTCCATTCTCATAATTACATACCAATGTAGGTTTATGTTTATGCCTCTTTATGAGATGACTATGAAATCCTTCCGAAAAGATGAGTTCATAAGGAAGGTGGACATCACATCGAAAATATGAGTTCGTAAGGTGTGGTGTAGTCTACTTTTTTCAAGTAGTTTACTCTCATCTGATAGGAGGCTTTCATCGGGCGAATTCATGTATGGCTCGCATGGGTTTGAGATGTCGATTATGGTCCCATCCTTATATAGTTAAGTATTATGGCATCATGCATCATGGATTTCATGGGATATTGATATTATATTCTTTTCTATATACTTCTTTCTATATATATGTGCCCTTGTCATCTTACATAATTTACAGGTTATTCATGTTCAGATGTATACATGCCCGCATACTTAGTACATTCAAGCGTACTAACACATACTCTTTTGCCTACATGATCTAACCATGTAGGGACCGAAAAGTGTTATCTACCATCTCTTGATGGCTAGCTTGATTGATAAAGAGTTTTTTATGATGAGTCCTACCATCCAAGGACAATCTACCTTTTATCTACCTATAATACTATGATGTTTTATGTCTTCACTTTAAGGGTGAGCCCGAGGTATGTCTTGGCCCCCGTCCTATTCTATGTTAGAGATATTATTGGAAATCACGATCTCCTTGTACGAATATGCTATATTTATGCTTGGGATGCTATGTTGACTATGATTATATGATGATATAGATATGATGATGTATGGAAATGTGGAAAGTCCTATGTCCCATCAATCACCATAGCGTGAGTCATACTTACTCGTCCCTTAGTTTTATGTGCTATGTGAATCCCTATCCCTATGACATCCCCATAGCATGAGTCACACTTACCCACTCCAAAGAAATATGTGCTTAATGTATAACTATGCACTTTCGAACTAACGATGTGTGTATATATGCTATGAGGCTTATTTGGGGACTCTGAGTTTCTATTTTCCATGTCAATCTAAGGCCCTAGGCTTGGGTCATGACAATATTTGTATCAGAGCACTAAGGTTTTAAAATGATCCTCGAAGTCCAATATGTCGGGTCGAGTAGAGTCCCATTCATGGGTGTAAAGTGCACCATATCTATAAGTGGGAGGCTATGATGACGTTTTAGGAATTGTCTCACTTATTGATTTATTATATCATGCAATGGACCATGTATTAAGACTTCTTGACACTAACGATGTCCTTGATTCTCTTTCAGACGATGCCTCCAAGAAAAGCTCTCTTATCGAGACTGACCCCTATTGCTATGGAGCAAGTCCCTCAAGATCCCATATAGGAGTCAGTTACTCTGAATGATCTTAGTACTACCCTTGATACACTAGCTCAAGCAATGGACAAAAAAGCTAGGCAGGCAAATCCTCCTCCTCAATTCCAAACTCTGGCTACTAGGGTTAGAGATTTCACCCGATTAAATCCTCCGGAGTTCTATGGTTAAAAGGATGATGAGGATGTCAAGGAATTTATTGATGAACGCTCTAAGGTGTTGACTACTATGGGGGTGACTTTAGAGGAAAACGCTGAACTAGCTACTTATCAGTTGAAAGATGTGGCTCAAGTGTGGTATACTCAATGGTTGATGGAGAGAGTTATTGATAATGGGGTTGGTTGGGAAGAGTTTAAGTTTGCTTTTCTAGACCATTTCTTCCCTCTTGATCTTAGAGAGGCCAAGATGACTGAATTTATCAACCTCAAGCAGGGTGGAATAAGTGTGAGGGACTATGCCCTCAAGTTCACAAAGCTCTTAAAGTATGCTTCTATGCTAATAGTTAACCCCCATACACAAGTTTATTTCTAGGATCTCTGATTCTATAGTGAAAGAGTGTCGTACAACTATGCTTATTCGAGATATGAACATTTCTAGGCTCATGACTTTTGCTGAACAGATTTAGGGGAAGAAGCTCAAAGAGAGGAGGGTGAATGATCCTAAGAGAGCCAGTTATGATGGTGGGTCCTCCAAATCTAGGAGTGATGGTGGAAGGGGCCTTTTCTAACAGGGCCAAGATTCAAATGCAAAGGTTGCCAATGCTAGGGTGCCTCTTTCAAGGCACAAATTGGAGGTTGGCCAATGCCCCCTCGGTGTAACACGTGTGGTAGGAATCACTCAAGTGCATGCTTGAAGCCCTCGAGTGCTTTTTTTGGGTGTAGTGAGATGGGCCACAAAGTTGCTGATTGTCCTAAAACTACTAAGAAGGGTCATGTTCAAGTTGCTCAAGGTAAGCAAGCCCAACAAAGAGTTTCTCAAGATGGTGTCCCTAGAAACAACAGGCTCTATGCCTTGCATACTTGACAAGAAATAGAGAAGACTCCGAATATGGTGACTAGTATGTTAAAAGTTTTCGATTTTGATGCTTATGATTTGCTTGAACTTGGTGAAAATTTATCTTTTGTGACTCCTTTTTTGTATTTTAAGTTTGGTTTGATTTCTGAAAAATTTGAGGGAGCCTTTCTCAGTTTATACTCTCGTGGGTGAGTCTACTATTGTCCAAAGATTTTTTCGGGGTTGTCTTGTCTCTGTCTTGCATAAAGTCCTTCCTTGTGATCTTGTAGAACTTGAGATGTTTGAATTTTATATTATTCTTTGGATGGATTGGTTGCATGCTTCATATTTCTCTATTGATTGTAGAATCTAGAAGGTTAAGTTTTAATTTTCGAATGAGTCTGTTCTTGAATGAGAGGGTAGTGACTCCGCTTTCAAAGGTCGGTTTATTTCCTATCTCAAAGCCCAAAAAATGATTTCTAAAGGGTTCATCTATCACATTATGAGGGTTAGAGATGTGGAGTTTGAGTCACCTAATTTTGAGTTGGTTCTGGTGGTTAATGAGTTTTCAAATATTTTTCCCAAATATTTGCTCGATATTTCTCCTAAAAGGAAAGTGGATTTTGGTATAAATCTCCTTTCAGATACTCAACCTATTTTTATTCCTTCCTATCATATGGAACCAACTTAATTGAAGGAGTTGAAAGACCAGTTGAAAGATCTTTTGGAGAAGGGTTTTATTAGGCCTAGTATATCGCCTTAGGGTGGTCCTATGTTATTTGTAAGAAAGAAGGATGGGTCACTTCGAATGTGTATTGACTATCGTCAATTAAATAAAGTGACCACTAAGAATAAATACCCGTTGCCAAGGATTGACGACTTGTTTTTATCAACTTCAAGGAGCTACACATTTCTCAAAGATTGACTCCGCTCCAGCTACCATTAGTAGAAAATACGGGTGTGATATTCCCAAGATGACATTTTAGACTAGATAAGGGCACTTTGAGTTTGTGGTAATGTCCTTTGGTTTGACTAATGCTCCAACCATGTTTATGGATCTTATGAATTGGGTGATCAAGCCATTCCTTGATAATTTTGTGGTTGCATTCATTGATGATATTCTGTTTTACTCCTGGAGTAAGGGGGAGCATATGGATCACTTGAGGTTGATTTTTCAGACTTTGAGGGAGAAGCAATTGTCAGCCATGTTTAGTAAATGCGAGTTTTGGCTGGGAGAAGTGGATTTTCTTGGCCATGTGGTATCCAGTGATAGCATTAAGGTTGATCCAAAGAAGACCAACGCTGTGAAGAATTGGCCTAGACCATTGAATCCTTTTGATATTCAGAGTTTTCTTAGGTTGGCTGGTTATTATCGAAGGCTTGTTAAACTTTTCTTACCTATTGTTTCTCCATTGACTAAGTTGACTCAAAAAAAGGCCAAGTTTGTATGGTCAGATGAGTATGAGAAGAGTTTTCGGACTCTGAAGGATCAGCTTGCATCGACCCCTATTTTGACCTTACTAGAGGGCTTAGATGGGTGTGTGGTATATTATGATGCTTCTCAAATTGGGTTGGGTTGTGTGCTCACGCAACATGGTAAGGTGATATCTTATGCATCGAGGCAATTGAAAGTGCATGAACAAAATTACTCGACTCACGATCTTGAATTGGCGGCTATGGTATTTGCTTTAAAGATTTGGTGGCATTACTGTTCATGTTGATATTTTCACCGATAATAAGAGTTTGCAATATGTGTTCACTTAAAGAAATCTTAATTTAAGGAAAAGGAGATAGTTGGAGCTACTTAAGGATTACAACATGAGTGTTCAATATCATCCCGACAAGGCAAATATTGTAGCCGATGTTCTTAGTAGGCTATTTATAAGTAGTGTGTCCCAGGTTGATGAAGGGAAGAAAGAGTTAGTTAAATGTGTTCATAGTTTGGATAGATTAGGTGTTAGATTGGCTGATTCTAATGAGGGTGGAATTCATATTCAGAATGGGGCTGAATCTTTTGTGGTTGTTGTTGTCAAGGTAAAGCAAGACTTGGATTCATCTTTGGTAGAGTTAAAGAAGGTGGTTGCCGAAAGGAAGGTTGAGGTTTTCTCCTAAGGAGGAGATGGTGTTCTTTGGTATCAAGATCGATTATGTGTTCCGAATATAGATGGTCTTATACTGGTAATCATAGGTGAACCCCACAACTCTTATATTCTATACATCTTTTTTTTACTAAGATGTGTCAAGATTTGAGAGAAGTGTATTGGTGGCATGGTATGAAGAAAGACATAACCAAGTTTGTATTGGAGTGTTCTAATTGTCAATAAGTGAAGGTGGAACATCAAAGATCCGGTGGTTTGGATTGAGATATTGAGATCCCTACTTGGAAGTGGAAAGATGTGAATATTGATTTTGTAATTGGTTTGCCCTGTACCCGAAAGCAATTTGATTCTATTTGGGTTATGGTTGAAAGGATGACAAAATCAACTTATTTCTTACTAGTCAAGACTATTTTCAATGCCGAAGATGATGCAAAGTTGTATATCCGAGAATTGGATAGGTTGCATGGTATGCCTATGTCTATTATATCGGATCATGGTACCCAATTTACATCTCACCTTTGGAAATTGTTCCAAAAGAGGATCGATACTAAGGTGAAGTTAAGTACCACTTTTCATCCTCAAATCGATGGGCAAGCTGAAAGGACAATTCAAACTTTGGAGGACATGTTAAGGGCTTGCGTGCTGGAATTAAAGGGTAATTGGGATGATCATCTGCCACTTATCGAGTTTGCCTACAACAATAGTTTTCATGCTAGTATTGGTATGACACCATTTGAAGCTTTGTTTGGGAGAAGGTGTAGATCCTAGGTAGGATTATTTTAGTTGGGAGAGATGGCATTGATCGACCCAGATTTGGTAGTTGTGGTCATGGAAAAAGTGAAGTTAATAAGGGAGAGGTTGAAAATAGCCCAAAGTCGTCAAAAGTCATATTCAAATGTTAGAAAGAGAGATATTGAGTTTCTTGTTTGTGATTGGATGCATGAGAAGGTTTCACCTATGATGGGGGTAATACACTTTGGTAAGAAGGGCAAGATAAGTCCTTAGTATGTTGGTCCTTATGAGATTGTTGAGCGGATTGGTAATGTGGCTTATAGATTAGATTTTCCTTTGGATATGATTTCTATTCACCCGGTGTTCCATGTGTCTATGTTAAGGAAGTTGATTGGTGATCCTAATTCGATTGTTCCTTTGGAAGGTGTTGAGGTTGAGGATAACTTGACTTATTAAGAGTTTCTAGTTGAAACTTTAGATAGACAAGTGAAACGACTTCGCAACAAAGATGTTTCTTCAATTAAAGTGCTTTGGAGAAATCAATATGTGGAGAGTGCTACTTAGGAGTCGGAGTCGGATATTATGAGACGATATCTCTATCTTTTCCAATCTACTTAAGCCTAAGGTAATTAGGTTCTTCCTGCTCTAAATGGTCCAAATTCTTTCACTCTTGTGTTTCATGAGATGGAATGCATATATGTGCACGAAAATGATTTAAAAGATGTTTTGACATGAGTTTTGATGATTTTATGATTTTTATGTAATGAATTATGTAATGTGTCTTCATGTTGAATGTTTCATGTTTAAGTCAACCTATTCAAGCGATGTTCTAGCTCATTCAAGGAAGAATGTTTCCAAGGGGGAGGTGATGTAAGGATCCGGACTTTGGAAGGCCTTAACGATGCTTAAAAATCAAGTTTCCAAAAGGTTTGTGACCAAGGTGCCCCTCCAGAGGCACTCCCATGAGCAGTGGAGAGGTCCTCGAGCCATGGGGGCATCTTTGGGGTGACCTTTGGCCCTGTTCGTGTCTTAAGAAGGAGTGTTAGGATTGGTGTCTGTAACAACCTGAAAATTTTTGAAATCTACTTATGGTTGGCATTCTATGATGTACTACAAGCCATGGTTGAATTTTG
>JBCEWC010016734.1:0-12930 GCA_038996855.1 Solanum aculeatissimum
TATTCTATACTCAATTGTTGCATTGGTATGCATGGAGTTTATATATTATTGTTGCATTGGTATGCACCGAATTTATACTTGAATTATTTCATTGGTATGCACCGAATTTATACTTGAATTATTTCATTGGTATGCACGGAGTTTATATATTATTTTTGCATTGGTATGCACTGAGTTTATGCTTGAGTTGTTGCATTGGTATACACTTATCTTATACTCTATTGATGTATTGGTATGCACTGAGCTTATATTTGAACTGTTGCATTTGTATGCACCCATCTCATGTTGCATCTTTATTATCTAACATGTTGTGATAATTGAAACACTACAGCACAAGGCCTGCGATGCCTTGGGATACTTCAGTATGAGATATGCGACGTCTCGAGATACTTCTACTTATGGTCTACGAAGCCTTGAAATACTAGAGTACATGGATTGTGACGCCCCCAAGTTCTATCTTATAGCTTTGGCTCGATAGATGTGTACATCGGCCCTGCGACGGTCATGATTTTATCTCATACATGGCCTGCAATGCCATTACATTCATATATTTGATACGCATTGCATCATTGACTACTTGCTATATATATTATTCTCGATTATTCTTATTGTAAGATAACCTTGTGATATAGATGTTAGGATTCTTCGTTATTACATTCTTGATTGATTTCTCTTTCTTAGTCAGTTGAACCTACTGGGTACTTATCGGAGAACTCACCCCTACTTTGTTTTCTCCCTGTAGATCGAGCATGGGGACCCTATAGAGTAGTTGATTCACTTTAGTTGAGCTATTCTACTTTCATCAAGATCTTACCGGTAAGGCTCAAACTTCGTGTCGCCATGGATCTTTGGGATTATTTTTATTGTTTCCTTTAAGACTTTGTTTCACATTTTGTGAGACAACTTTGTACTTCTTTTGAGATAGTTGTATTTACCTTCCGCACTATTTAGATGTTCTTGTACTCATGAATCCAAGTTTTAGGATTGTTATGTTATGTTATAATGGTTTTCGCTTTATTTCATTCTCCTTTAGTCCTGATCCTATTTTGGGTTATGACAATGAGAGACTCGTAGGCACCTCATCCAAGCCATCTTAGCATATCAAACATTCATAGGTAAATATTAATTCAATGCAAAAATAAAATGGGAAAGGGGCTAAGTGAAATCATTTGAGTTAAAAAGAAATATCTCATATATACATCATTGTTTCAAAGCATACCATCTAAACAAGACCTAACAAAAATCGGTACAGCACAATTTTGGTTTCCCTCAAATAAAAAAGATATTAAAATAAGTTAGAAAGTAAAAATCTCCATTTATAAATATCCAAAATATACATCCGTCTGAATATTACAAAGCATGAAGAAAAATAGGGGAAGATCCAAACTAAGCGCTCACCACTACAACTAGTCTCGAGCACCGATAACTAGCCACATGCCGGAGAAGGAGGAGCTCTGGTCCCTACATGGTGACATTATGTAGGTAAAATATGTATTAGTACATTGGAATGTACTAAATATGTGAGATTTAAATGCAAGCATGAGATTGTAATGCCATCATTCATAAATTAAAAACTAGAATGCATGAAATGGTAAGGTCAACATTTAAATAAGCTTAATTATGCACAAGGAATAAGGTTCAATATGAATTAAAAGTAATGTATCATATGAAACACATGTGATAGAACGAAGACATAAAATCTCACTTAGAGGGAATGGACCGTAACCGACATATATTACCATGTGAGTTACTACATAGAATCCAACATAACCCCCTACTTTGGCACGGGGAGAGCACTTACTAGGTGGAACTCTGTCACATAGCATGCATCATCAATTAACATAAATAGCCTACATGGATCCACTAGCCTAGCCTACAAGAAATCCTGTGGGGGAACATTGTTAATGATGAAAAGAGTTGCTTTTAGGGTTACCTTACCGAACCCCGCCAAAATGCCTCATTTGGTGCTAAGTCATGCAATACTTGAAAGCATGTACTTTTTCAAGTAATGAAAAATGCCTCATTCGTTTTCATGCTTATGTATTTGACAAAATCATTAACTTAAAAACTCTCTTTTATTCCCTCATCATCATCATCATATCATGAAAAAATCATCTTAAACTTAGTGGGCTTGTACATTGACTAGGAAACTCATAAATCAAGAGAGTAATGCATGAACATGGGAAAATCTGCATCTTTAAATCATATACTAAGAATCCCACACAGCATTAATTAAACCCTAATATTGAAATCATAGTCATCAACTCAATACTCATGTAAAAACATAGTAAAACATTGCATGATATCATTGGAGACAAAATACATATTAATATATCATAAAATCATCATCTAAATCATGGCATGCATAATGGTTTTTTTTAAGGAACTTATAGAAAAGGAAAAAAGCTTTGAAGAAGGAATTTTTGGGTGAAAGGAACCCATAAATCAACTCACATACCTTGATTAGAGCCTAGGAAGAAGGAACTTGATGTTTTGGGGAAGAACCTCGAAAACTGCAGCTTTTGCCTTGCTTCCTTGAGAGAATATTTGCCTTGGAATATTTTGAGAAGATGGTTAAATGAAAGGCATGAGGAATCCTTAAAGAGTTTTAGGTCTGATTAGGGGCTTAGGGAACCATAAAATTGACCTAGTTTAAGTCTAGGATACATGAAAAGGACAAAAAGGTCCTTCATTAAAATTGTTAGACTAAACTACGAGACCCCGATTATGGGTCGTGGACTCAACCATGAGTCATGGTTTGAGTCATCCTGTTTTGTTTTTTTAATTTTCAGAGTCTAGTTATTGACCTTTCAAATCATAAAACCTACTTACAAGTTGTGAAACTATCCATGGATTATGGACCAACTCATGAAACCTTTCCACTCTTAGAAATTTTTTCATTTTTCAGGACCCATCCACGACACTAACCATCGACCCTAAACAGGATCACGGGTCGTCCTGTTGGTCGTGGTTTCATTTCTAGAAACTTAATTTTTTTATCAACTCAGGGCTTTAATCTGCGACCACTTTTCACAAGCCGTATTCCATTCCATGGGTCGTAAATTATCCTCGTGAATCCCTTCAACACTTGAAAATTTTTCAAAATCCATCGCTTTATCCATGAGCTTGTTCTATGGCTCGTGGATTGAACCACAGACCATAAATTGGGCTCGTGAATTTCCCCTAAACTTTTCTAGTTTTACTTTTTTTGCACTTTCTAGAATTCTAACTTGTGGGTCCTTAAATATCTCTTCCTTGGGAACATTAGTCCCCGAATGTACTAAACATAGCCTCTAAAGATTTAAATAAGCAATTAACAACCCAAAATGAATACAAACATGTAATCTAAACATGCTTTTATGAATTTTTCGAAATCCTTATTTAAAATATGTCTCATAATAGTTCGTAAACATCTAAATATGCACATGCATCATGAAAAACTGAAATGCAAGAAATTGGAGGTTTTAGACAAGAATAATTTAATACCTTAGGCTTGAGTAAATAGGAAAAGATAGGGATAATGCTTCATCATGTCCGCTTATGCTTCCCACGTTGCACCTTCAACTTGTTGATTCCTCCAAAGCACTTAACGTATGCAACTTCCTTATTTCTTAGCCTCTTTACTTGCCGATCTAGAATTTTAACTAGTACCTCTTCATAAGTCAAATTTTCCTCAATGGTCACATCTTCAAACGGGATAATAGAATTTGAATCACCCATGAATTTCCTCAACATTGATACATAAAAAACTGGATGAATCATGTTCAATTCCATAGGCAACTCTAATCATATGCCACATTGTCAACTCTTCTCACCAGCTTGTAAGACCCTACATACCTGGGGCTTAATTTCCCATTTTTGCTAAATTGGATTACCCCTTTCATGGGAGTCACTTTCAGATAAACCCAATCACTGATATTGAACTTACTTTCTTCTCCTCACATCAGAGTAGGACTTTTATTAACTTTGAAGAATTTTTAATTTCCTCCTTATAAGCATAACCTTTTCTATTACATCCATGACTAAGTTACCCTAGCAAGGCCATCTCACCAACTTCAAACCACCCAATAGGTGATCTACGTTGTCTACTATATAGAGCCTCAAATAATGTAATCTCAATACTTGTATGGAAGCTATTGTTATAGGAAAACTCAATGAGAGGTAAGTGAACATCCTAAATTCCCTTTAACTCGAATACACAAGATCTCAACATGTCCTCCAATATTTGAATTGTTATCTTTTCTTGCCCATCAGTTTGAGGATGGAAGGCGGTACTCAACTTCACCTTAGTACCAAGACATTTTTAAAATAAATTCCAAAAATAAGAGGTGAATTGTGCTCCACGATCTGGTATGATGTTCAATGGAATCCCTTGAAACCTCAGCAACTCTCATATGTACAATTTAGCATAGTTTTTGGCACTAAATATTATTTTGACTGGTACTAAATTAGCTGACTTTATCATTCTATCTCCTATCACCCATATGGAATCAAAGTTCTTCTTGGTCTTAGGAATCCTACTACAAAGTCCATATTGATCTCTTCCTACTTCTAAGAAGGAATATCGATGTCTTGAACTAAGCCACCCGACCTTTGATGTTTAGCCTTGACTAATTGGCAATTGGAGCACTCAGACACAAACTTTACAATGTCCTCTTTCATTCCATTCAACAAATAAACATCTCTAAAATCTCTATACTAGGGAGAGTTGTGAGGTTCTTGCAATATCAACCTCTTTAATTCACTATTGTTCGGTACACACAATCTTCCTTGATAGGAAGTAGCCCATCTCCCCCTTGTGAGAAGACCTCTATCTTTCCTTCTTTCACCAATGTCTTGAATTCCACTAAGGTGGGATCAAGATCTTGCTTGGACTTAATATCCTGAATCAACGAAGACTCAGAGCCATGTAGTACCATCACACCACCTCTAACATAATCATTCAACTTCACCCCTAAACTAGCCAACCTAGGGATTTCCTTGGCTCTAGCCAACCTGTCGATTTTGGCTAACTCTCTTTTTCCATCATCTTCTAAATGAGACATACTACCCATGGACACTCTACAAAGAGCGCCAGCTACCACATTAGCTTTGTTTGGTGATACTTCACACTCATATCATAACCCTTAAGAAGATCTAACCACCTTTGTTATCTTAGGTTATGTCACACCCCAAGAGGGTACCCTTAGTGTGTCTCGCACTCAGAGACTATTTCTAGCCCCCGAGCGAACCATTCAAATTCATCACATTTATTCAATCACAATCTAATAGGGAAAGACATTAATAATTAAGAGAAATTAATGAAAAGCAATGATAAAACGATAATCAAAGGCCAAAGGCCAAATAATTTATCCATCAACTAAGTAGGACTAGTGTGAAAGAAACTATCCAATAATAACCTCCAATCATAACTCATTAGTCTAGTTTATGAAGGCTCTAAATCATCTGACCATGGCTACCTCAAAATAAATAAAAAAAGGCTAAACTCAAAGCTGGAAGAGAAAACATGATATCCTCTGAAAGAAGGGTAGGACTCACCAATCAGTTGAATGCAATGGGTTCTCAATAGGGTGCATGTTGATGACTACTAGTACCTGTCTCTGCATCATGAATAAATACAGGACCAAATGAACATCAGTATTTAGAATGTACGAGTATGTAAAATGGCAGAAAGAAACAGGTAAAGGAAGAATAATATCACCTCAAATAGCTTAACTCAAGAAGTAAAAAACTTAATTAACAAATGAAGAGTCTATGAAAGAATGCAGTTTAGACAATGACCACTCATTTACCATCTAGTTTAATCCACTCAGAATACTCTCAAGACCTATATGAGAGTTTCTCTAATCGATAATCATCACCTATGAGCCGATGATGATACAACCAAGTGATGTCGTTGCCACATCTATTGAATACTTTTCTAGGGTAATGGACATCCTGTTAGTGGATCCACAATGATAACATCAAGTCCTTTTTGGAATAATAGGCAAATATCTAATTTTATGATTCAATCCTCTCCTACACTGGCTACGTAGTTATTGAGTTTGATTTGGACTTACTCTTACTCAATTTGGTGTCCAATACTCCTCCTAAAACATAACATGCTCATAAGACATCAACCCTATGGTTAACTCATTCAACTAGTTTCATTGGACCTTTGTTAACTCAATTTATCACATCAACTATTAACTCTTTGATTAGGAACATTCTTTTAGGATTAGCTCATGACTCATAAAGACTCTCTATCATGCATCATTCCAACTCATAGTGTTCAAGAAGCAAAAATAGAGTTAAAGCGTTTAGGAACTCTATAGACTCAAATTATACTCATGCATATCCATTTAAGTGCAATATGCAAGAATAACAAAATTGATTGTAAGGTTCATGTAGAAAAGTAAAATTATGTATTTAATTCATAAAAACTATAATTCATGCAAGATTATCTCCTACCAGAATCATGTCGCGTGCCCTTCTCTCAATAGGGTGCTAATACCCAGAACTAACCCACCCAGCTAGTATCTCATCACAAAAAATTCCAAGAAGCTCGTAGGATAAAACCCACCCCTCGCCAACAAGGTCACACTCCTGTCACCAACTAGTAGCACAAGTCCATAACGGATAACAATGGTATATAGAATCATATAAGTCATAGGACAGAGTAGAATTGTATTTTTAACCAAGAAATTCTATCACAAGTACTTAGAAAAGATATAGATAACCTCAGCTACATCATGCATATAATATACCAGCCAGATATAGATACTAGATTGAACGCACAGGGTAGCATGTAATCAGAGGTCAGCCTCAATAGCTAGTATATTTTCGTAGCTTCAAAACACCAACACATACAAGCAAGAGTCAAGCTCCCTGTACATACCTATCATATGTTCACAGCCCAACTAGCCCTTTTGGGCCCTCTCATAGCCAAAAAGTATAAGAATACAACTAGTATAGTAACAACAACTAACACAACCCTCAATACAATGACTGAAATCCCATATCATCGTATACAACGTATGCGGATTCACAACTAGATATATACAACATAAATCCCACAGCTCAACCCATTCACATTACATTTCTATACATTCCAACTCAAATATGCAATATTGTTTCTCAGTCTAAGGTATAGAGAAAGCCTAGCCTACATGATAAATGATCCCTTACATTATGAGTCGATCTGCTTTAGCGTTTTTCTTCCAAATCACTTCTCGACATTGATCAGATGTTAAAATACAGTTTACAAGGTCAATATGGTCATATTGACTGTAAAATCTTGAAAAATGGGTGAAATTATATCAATTGGGCCTAAAAAGGGAAAAAAAGGGCCCACACCCAAAATCTCAAACAAAAATTCCAAAAAACTGTTCCCCACAATAATCCAAGTCTATAACCAATTTAGCCCGAAATGGGCCCCAAAAGACTGAGAAAAACCTCAAAATCAAAGTTAATAACTTTACCAGAAAAATATTCTTTTCACAACTTTCTCACTCAAAATTCTTGAAATTTGGTAAAAATCAACGTACACTCAACATATCATAACGTTTCCCTCGAAACATAGATCAGTTTAGACTTAAGTTTCGCTAAATTCCGTCGAGAATTGGTCACGATATCAACATGTAAAGTTTTTCACAATTTATGAAATCAACAACAGTTAAAATAGAAATCTTACCTCAAAATACACAACAAATCCCTAATCCAACTTCAACATTGGGTTCCTTGCAAAACTTTGAGTCATGTGGACCTTTGAATCACTCAAATCAGAGAAGGAATGCTCTCAAAATTATCATGTAAAGTTGCAGAAATATATGTACATACATATTCCTTTACTTGGGAAATGACCTCATATATATAGGTATGCAGCTGTCACTCATTGCCATGTGGCAGTATCAGGTCATGCCATGTGGCAGCTCCAAGTCATGCCATGTCACTGCCCCTCTTTCTTAACCTTTCAATACCTTTTTTAGTCATTTTGAGCTCGTTCGGACATAGATTTTTACAAACAAACTATGTAATCCTATGGATTTCAACTTTCTGAATTCAACGGTGCATTCAAAATTTCCAACATAGCTTTCTACGATAAAGTGAGGCCCCCACCTTTTATATGCAACGTTTAATGAAAAGCCCCAGGGGGTCAAACCATATCTGGACGTCCTCAGTATCAAACGAAGGATCGTCTAAGACCAAAATCGACGTATCAAAGCTAACTGCGCTATTAAAATTCTCATCCAGGGCATAGTTGTTAAACTAACTTCGCTATCAAAATTCTCTTCCTCAATACACCTATCTTCCTCCATTGAAGTTCTCTTGGCCTCTATCTTTATCCCACCTCTATCTACTATTTTCACTCCACTATTCTTTTAGTAATCCCCAAAATTCAATACCAATACCATATTATTAATGTTGATTTCTCTCTATATTATTAACATCAATTTCAAAAATTTAATCTTTCTTGAATTTTGAATGACCCGTTTTAACTTTTTAATATTTTTGATTAAAAAAATATGGGTCTATCGACTTTCTTATACAATATTCATATTTCATATAAGTTGTGAAGAAAAAAATGACTTTTACAAAAAAAATTCATTCACATTGGTTCTTCTATTTTTTTTTTAAAAAAATTGAATGGTGAAAAAGAGAAAAAATGAACAGTGAAGGATGAAAAAAATGAAAAGAAAAAAGTCGGAAGAAGTGAGGGTAGGGACTGGGGTGGGGGAAAAGGAGGAGAAGAACTAGAAATATGCATGTTATGCTCGAGTAATCGCATGCCTGGCCGACATTCAGCCTCCTAGTGATCAAATATACATGGTATGCTCGAGTAATCTCATGTCATGAATACATATATATATAGATGCAAATGCATGACATACCCAACCAAATGCTAGCAATGGTGATCCTTTCCGGGAGCTACCCAACATCATATTTGTCAACCTGTGACCATTCATATCATATACATATATATAGTCAGTTGGGCAAATAGGCCTCATACCTCTGATTATAGCTCGAAGTCCATGCATAACATGCAATGTATGATATGAATGTACATAGTAAGCCATAACATGAATTCAACCAATCTTGGCTCATTGGTAAACTTATCCTCATAACATCATAATCCTTGTCGTAAAATATGCATATGGCCCGTGGGGATCTTACATGTTTTTCAAGTGTTTCAACTATAGTTTTAGTATGGAAGAAGGACTGATTATGAATACTACATTTTTCTCGTAATCTGCCTTTATTTTTTTGTGACACCATACAAAAAAAGAGTAACACCTCAACATATGGACCGGTAGTCAGGAAAAATCGATAAATTGATATATAAATATTGAATGTCCAATTTGATCGAATGAATGGAATGTTAACCTAATAAAATAATGATGATAATTCAGCTATGATCTCAATGCCTTTTACAAAAGGTCTTTCTAGCAACAGAATAGTAAAATATTGCATTTGACGTTTTGGGAATTTCCCGGATTTCATGCTAAAAGGAGGGACAAAGCTTAGCCTTAACATACCTTCTCAACGGGTGTCTAAATGCTCAAAGTTTCTTCACGAAAGTTGTTCCTTACATCCTAAGCTTTGCAACAACTATATATACACAGCTTACAAATACCTATAAACAACTCATAAATTAACATTAATGGTCAGATTTTTCAGATAGTACTTATGCGAGGAAACATCCGTAGAACTTCGTCAAAATGGTCATAAAAGAGCCCCAAAACAATTATCTGAAGAAACCAGCTACAACCATACAATAACCAACAAGAACACAACCTTTTTCACAGTCCCAAAATAGCCCTAAACACAGCTAATAAGAGGAGAAAATAATTGCAAAGCGTAAGACATATTTCTAGGCACGTAGGCGAATTTTAATGGTAAAAATGCGAAGAACCTACCTTAATCACTTAGGGACCTGGTGAGAGTTTTCTCTTCAGCTTCTCTACTCTTTTGGGACGAAAATGATTCATTTCCAGCTTTAAAACATCAAAATAGCCGACATATAGTTGGGCTTGACCCGACTCGGCCCATGACCCGGTTTTCTGCTCAGGTAGTCACGGTAAAACGGTCATAACTTTTAATTCTGAAGTCGTATTGATGCGCGATTTTGTGCAAACTAGACTCGTAGATATTCAATTTGATAGGTCATGACACTTCTAACTCTTTATAATTTGGGAGATATGGTCTGAGACATCTAACCCATATTTAAGAAGGATTTCTTAAAGAAGCTTACGGTAACTTTAACCGATATTTATCTTGCAACTTTCTCAACTCCGAAACTTAATATATGAACTTTGGGACATTAAAGTACCCCTTAACAATCCATTATTATCAAATAATGCACTCGTAGTCCTATTCGAGCGGTGAAACTTAATTTAAATCTTCTTAAAAGGGCAAGGTGCCACTTGGGCCATCTCTCTAATCCCGAATATGTATTTAGGGGATTCCTTTGACTTAAAACTTTAATCCCTTGATATTACCACCTATTTGCAGCCTTATTACCCTTAGGTTCTATCCAGATTCATATATGCCTTATACAACATGCCACAATATGTATATTATGGAAGACGAGAATCACGGGGTCTCACATTCATGATATTGTCGTAAAATTTCATTTATGGAATTTGAAACTTCTTTAATGTGAATCTTTTTCAAAGTCAGACATCTGTTTGGTGTGGTATAACGACATTTTTTTTGTTTGTTTGACTACATAGAAATAATATCTTTTTACTAGTATTAATAAGGTTGTTAAAATGTCATTGGCCAGTTAGTTTTTGAGAGGATATAGGCAAGACTTAATTTCCAGAATAATAATCGAACTTGTAGTTTTTCTTTAAAAAAGGCACTAAACTATTTGTTTTGTCAAATACAAAGTCACTCAATTTATAGATAATCTGTTTAAAAAGTTCTTGCCATCACCTTTCATTTCACTAGAAAGATAGATTCTATAGTACAACTGCTTCTAACAAATTGTCAAGATAATGTTGGAATTAATCTCACAAGGGACTCATATCAAATAAAAATTTGAAAAGGTATGGACAACAAGCCAAGACAGAGCCAAATAAACATCCTTTATCAGAAAATTAATTATAGTTTAACAGTTAAAAAAATCAAGTTGTGAAATTTTAGTTTTATCTTCTTTTTTTTTAACACACCGTCTTAGGTGTATGTTATTTATAATTTAAATTCATAATTGGCTTATTAATTATTTCAATAATGGTTTCTTGGCGAACAAATTTATGAGTACTCTTTCTGCTCCCTTTTAGTTGTCATGTTGCTCTTTTTAAGAGTCAACTTGACAAATTTTGACAACTAAATTATATTGCTTCTTTAAAATAAATATTTAAATATTAAAAAACTATAAAAAAAAATACTAAAATTTATAATTGTTTTACAATAGTATGTGAAAAGAAAATGTTATTTAAAGTTTACAATTATTTGACTTAAAAAAAGAAGCCTGTGCACAGAAGTAGTGCATTATAGTCAAGAAAGGCAATCAGGATAGAAGAATGGAAATGCTATTGTTTTCTCAAGACCTTGCACGAGTGTTGACGTTGAAATTTCAAATTAAAAATATTTTATTTATTTATGGAAAAATTATCTAACTATACATTCTTTTTTATCTTATTTACTATTTATCTCTATCATATCAAAATTTTATAAAAATTCCTTTTTTCACTCCTAAAAACGTTCCAAGCAAATACATTATTTCAAACCATTCCCAAAATCGTAAAATTAACTTCCATTAACGTCAACCTCACTCCCAAATTTGTCGCCTGAAATCAAGATAACAACTGCCAAATTTTAATTTGAATTTCAAATTATCATATTTGATTTATTCTAGACACCCATCGATACTACAGTGTACGTCTTCCCTTTCTCCACTTATTGGTTTTTCATTATTGAGACCTCATGGATAATGCTTTTACATTCAGTGTTGATATTATACTATTGTGATAGAAAATTATATTACTTTAGGTTGTTGTTATATCAAATACAATAATTCATCACCACAAAATAAGATTTTTTTTGTATTTATTGTAGCAACATCAATCTAAGCTTTGTTTTTGTATATATTATATTTTAATGATACAAAATTAATTTACTCGCACTTATTTTGTACCAATTTACTTAACCATGCCTATTTTTGCTTCTAATACATCAATGTGATACAATAATTATTTGTTTCTTATTTATTTTGTGTCAATACAAGCAGTCATGATACAAAAATTAAAATATGTGCACTTTTTGTATGTGTAAGTGAATGTACCATGAATATTTTGTACAATTGTTATGAAGTACTCTTTTTTTGTACAATTTGCCTATTAATTATTTCAATACTGTCTTCTCAATGGACAAATTCACTACTATTTTTTTCGTCTCTTTTTAGTTGTCAAGCTTTTCAAGAATTAATTTGACTATTTTTGAATTTAAATTAGGTTACATTAATTTAATATTTAAAAACTATAAAAAAATTATATATTATAATATTTTATATCTATATGATTTAAATAATAAAAATTTATATTATTTGATTTTATAAAGAATTATGATAATTAAAAAATAGAAAAAATACATTAAAAAAAATCCCCTGAACTTGACATCAAAACTTATTTTAGTACTTTAACTATGAGCATTTAAATACCACCACCCCCCTCTCCCCCAAACAATTTTCAAATGATTTAATCACCCCCTAATAGGTAACGTGACAAAGAGAGTGAATACGCTCTCCTGAAAATGCGTTAAAAGAGAAAAAAAATATCTAAATTTATAAAAGTCATACACATGACATTTTTTTATCGGTCAATATATTATTAATATCTTAATTTTTTTACTACAATAACTTTTTTAAAAATATCTAAAAGATTTATTCCAAAATATGTGGGTCCCCTTTTTAAAAAAATTCTTTTAATTTTTTCTCTTTATTTTCTT
>JBCEWC010016735.1:0-12930 GCA_038996855.1 Solanum aculeatissimum
ATTTTTGTAAATTTTCAAGTTACGATACAATACCATACAGTCAAATCAAACAACAAATTATCATTAAACAGTAGCAATCCATACAGTCTATCCAAACATTGTACAGTACAGTACTGTACAATACCATACCGTATCATACGACACCATACATTATGAAACCATGACAAACCACCAGCCAAACAAGTTATAAGGTAACTTCAACCTATACAAGGGGATCAATAAATTGCCACCAAGTGTTGTGCACATTGTACAATAAATTAATTAATTTATAATAAATATAGTCATGTTTTATTTATATAAAAAATCATAAAAAATATATAATGATTATGCAAAAGCTTGTCAAAAGTCATAGAAAGTATACACTGACTATACAATCTAGATTACTTATACATGAGTTATACATTGAATATACATTATGATAGACTCATAAATTAAATATAATTTGACTATACATGAAATATACTCTGACTATGCATGCCTATACGACGAATGATCGATTTTTTTAGTAATTATTTTGGCCGTATGTTCATCTGTTGTAAGAATCCCGATAAGGTATCAATATATCGATGGAGTATAACAAAGGACTAAATTCAGTCTTATATAATGGCGATATAGTATCAATATATACCGACAAAGTATCACAGAGAATTATTTCATAGCAGTGATAGCGGTGGGGCCATTGGTCACTCGAACAAGGGAAAGAGCACTAGCATAAATACTTTGGACATAAGATCCAACTCGAATAAATAAATTAGGATAGATCTAATAGGTCTTCCTATTATTTTCATGTTAAAGGGAGGTGATAGAATCGCTACTCATATATCATGAACGTAATTACTCTAAAAAAAATAGCATAGTTCACTAGGAAGTAAAGTTACCATTCATTACCTAATCAGTAAAGCTGTCATATTTGTCTTTATCTTCATATAAAACACAGGTCAAAGTGCACTTTTTAACCATCAAGTGAGGGAAAGAGAAAGAGTTGGAGTGTGTTTGGTATGATGGGGAATATTTTTCATTTATTAATATAAACATAGAATCTACATAAAAGTTATTGAATTTGTCGATGTTAGGATTTAATATTCTTGTTCCGCTCATGTTGATGATAATTATAAGATAGTCCAAAAGAGAATTTATATACTATTATTTAGGCAAACACAATTGTTGTGGAGGTAGGGATTGAGGTGGGGTCAGAAGCTTAGATATAAATTCAGTCGAATCAAATAGTTTTTGCTAAAATAACGTACTTGTTTTAAGAAATACATTTTTATTAAGTTTGTTTTAATATTAAATTTGAAAATCAGTTATTAAAAATTGATCTCGTTGTTCTAAAAGTCAGAAATCAAAAAGTTGAATGGTGAATGTGTGATTTTTGCAATTTATGGGAGGCCTCAATGTAGTTGATCTTAAGTTCTAAAATCAGACTTGTATTTGCACCAATGGTGAATTCTTCAAAAGAAATCTAAGGTGCATCCTATGATGTTTTTAAAAAATCTGAGCAACGTAATTATCATTTTTTAAAGAATTTGCCACGCACGTTTTGAATTTGTACAACATTACCAATTCCAAGTGTCGATCTTCGTCAGCCATTGAGTTAGGATCATTTTGGTAAAGAGCAAGAAAGAGTTTAGACTAAACGAAATGCTTCAGCTACAAACAAGTTGGCGAAAGACCAAAGCAGTTCTTCTGTCCCAACGAAAAGAAAAGAAAAGGGGAAACACTTTTCATTTAAATACATAATGTGCAGAGTCTCTCCTAGAGATTGCTTTGCCATGGGAGAACAGAGCTCTTCATTTAGTTGAAATCTCTAACCGAGTTTCCTTTCTGCTTGGAGCTTTGATGAAGCTGTGAAATAAATCAAGCACTACTTTGTTACAATACTTCACATGTAGAAACGGGGAACTTAAACAAGGTAAAAAAGATCATGGAAAACGAGAATAAACCTAAAACAGATCAAACTTCTTAGATTGCCAGCTCATTTGACGTCATCATCATAGCTTTGACTGCTCATCCATGCAATGGAACTGCCAGGGCATATGAGCATCCTCAGAGCAATGCAGGAGGCTCTGTGAACTGAGACTGGTGGATCGATGCAGAAAATACTGCAAGCTGAACAATCCACTCCACCAAATCTCAGTTGTTCATGCCTGCACCCTGCCAATTGCAACATTTTGCCGCTCAGCATCCCCCTCAAGATGCTGAATGTATGTGGCAGGATGCAGGCATGGCCCGTGCCCCTCACCGGGGCCGGGCTAATCCAAAACCATCAGGTTGCAGCGGATGAGACTGGAAAACCATGAACAGGAGGAGTAATCAAATTATGAAGCAAACCACAAAGTGGAAAAAATAAACCAGGATGTCAAACACAACTACTGAAGGATAATTATAAAATCTCATGTAAAAGGAAAGAGACCCTCCCTCCTCTACAAGCTAAAATTCCTCACACATATACAATGTAAGATAACTAAGCACAACAAGATTCTGTAGCTTCAACAAGCATCCTATTGGAAGGCAAGTGTAGCTGTCATTGGATTCTCTTTGTGCATCTGCGTCATTAAACCCTTTGTCTAGTAACCAAGCACTTATATATAAAGGATCAGCATGCTCTTTACTAGAATTATTTCCCCCACTAACTAAACTTTGCTTAAGAAGCTTAAACTATCATCATCTCTCACTGCACGGAGTTTAGGTAATGTTAACATGTTAGGTCAAACAGGAGTAATGAAACAGGTTTTCACACATTGAAAAATGAGTTTGTACATACTCCCTCTTAAATCTGTCTAGGTCTCCGTGGAACATTAAACAACAAGCCCAAATTATCCAAGAGTGAAGTTTTAGTTCATTCGCCATACCTGTGAGAAAGGTTGGTGAACTTGCTCGTGAGGATGGATAAAAGTCATTCCAGGGCGCTGACAAGGATACTGGGTTGAATGCAAATATATAGCTGAGTTTGAGCGTGCACTGACATGATTGTGACTAAAAGGAGGCGGCATCATGCTCTCTGCTGGCCCATAACCAATACCTGGAGTTGCCGGTGTTGCCCAAGGCCCAGGTAAATGTTGAGGAAGTGGACGGGGTTGGTTTTCAGCAGAAATGGGAGACCGAAGAGCAGATCCAAGCTGGGGAAACTCAGTGTTATAGTTAATTGCAGGAGCATACATGGGTTGAATTGTATATGGCCCACCAGTAAATCCAAATCCAGGATCAAACCTTTGCATGTATCTACAAATTAAAGGCACCTGCCTGATTAGACTTTCAGACCAAGTTTCAAGAAAAACGACATGAACACTGTATTGAAAATACCCATGAGCACGAAGAGATGAAATTGAGGGGAGACACAATAGAAGATGGATGTATTGTATTTGCACATAATTCTGTACAGCATAAAGACTCTCACAATCAGTACCAAAAGCTTTTGAGGAAATAACAAAACACATTCTCACATATACAATTCAAATAGCATCAAACATCAATAGGACGTCACACAAAATAGCTTAAACAACCAAAGCAGTAGCATGCAATAGAGAGTAAAGAAGCAAGAGAAGGAACAGGGAGAATAAAGGGAACTGACTAGTGGCTCCAAACCACCTTAGCTTCATAAGGAAACTGACTAGTGGCTCCAAACCACCTTAGCTTCATAATGACAGCAGCTTCTCTCAAATCATGTTCTTCCCCCTCTTCTTCTTTGTATTTTCTCCTCCTTCGAATCAAGTTCCTCTTCTTTCTTCAAGAGTCTACTTCCTGGCAGTAGCATTCTTCCAACATAATATAATGGCCTCATAGTCTTCTTAAACAATTTGTAGCCTTTTCAGTTTCTATTTGGTGCCCGTAAGCAGATATTGTCCCTTTTTTTACAGGAGACGGAAAAGGTACTCTTTTAGAGTAGTGTGTCCCAGGAGACTAGACATGTGGACGTCCTATTTACCACTATATAACTCCAGATTTGTTATTTATTCTTCACACTGTCCGGAGGATCACGATGGAGAAAGAGAAAAGAGGAATGGTGGATGGGGTTGTTCTTCTGTAAATGCAAGTAGCCTTTTAGCCACGCGGAGCGGCTATGTTCATGTGTACCAAAGTGATGTGTATTATGGCAACTTCACTACATTCAAATCCATATAGAAACACACTATGGCTATGATATTTCATCAAAAATTGATTGATCAGGACTAGAAAACCAATGTTCCTTTTCCTAGTCTTATCCTCCATTTGAAGCAACAGACAAAAAGGAAGGCATTCTTAAAAGCACTTCCCTATGCATACTATAACCAAACCTCTGGTTCTATCCAATCCCCAGCTCCCCCCACCCCACCCCAAAAAAAAAAAGAGGAACCTACACCAAAAGCAAAGGGGGGTTAGGTGGTAGAGAATCAGAAGTCAGACACATAATAAAAAGGAAGAATCACAAATCCCAACATATACTTCAAATCACTTTTAGTGTGACACTAATCATTCTAGAATAACCATAAACACAGGCAAGTGTTTATCCAGATTGCTCATAAATCTCAATAGGAATAAAGCTTTTATAGAAATAATCAATTAGACATTTGTATGCAGAGTAAATGGCAAGAAATGCACCAATAATGATGAACAGGTAACCACATGATCAAGATGGTAATTAAACATCTCATAGAATAGAGTGATTTTACTGCCATAAATGCACAGACAAGTGCCATGTTAAAAGGGACACCATGTGACAGAACCACCAACACATATGCAAAACACAAACTGAGGGGATGAGTTACTTTACAGAATATTCATAAAATAGCAGAGGACTAAGAAAGACCTTTCATAATTCCTGTCATAATCAGGGTCCTTCCTGTCAATTTCCCGATCACGAAAGATAGCCACCTTATTATAAGATTTAGACCTACCAACGGGTTCCTTCTCTGTCCTACTTCTAGCTGACCTACTGCTACTTGTTGAAGAATCAATCAAACCGCACCCAGTATTCAAATCAGAACTGCCAGCTGGACTAGCTTTTTCTTCCAACTGCGGTATGCCTATTGGACCATACTGGAAAGAATCCTGTGACCTTGATTCAGTTTCAGGTCTTATGTTGGAGCTCCCACTTAAACTATTATTATTAGAGCTAAATATACGTGCTCGAGCCCTATTATATTCCTCCTTCCTTTCCTCAACACTTTTAGCTGAATTTCCCTTTGATGAATTTGAATTCAAACCACTTGCTAACTGTGAACCTTTCTGTGGCCTCTGCTTTATCGCAACCTTAACCACCCCAGTATCTCCTTGAGGCAAATTCACTGGAATGTCAGCCAAGCGAATCAAAGGCATCCGACATTCAGAAGTCTTTCGCACAATAATTCTGGAACCCGAGCCATCCGGTAAACTATTGTCCAACAAAACCATTGATTGTAGTGAATAGTGCTGTGCCACGCGGTGAGCAGCCAGTCGTAAATAGGAGGTAGGCAGCTGTTGGAATTCCATCTGTTGTCGACCAGGATCCCTGATGAACTTTTCAACATCTTGCTCCATCCTCAGAACTGAGAAAAAGCAAGAAGAAGTCAGAATGTGTAGGAGAAAAAGAATCAATCAGGGTTAAAAAAGACTGACCCCCCACCACAGCCCCCCCCCCCCCCCAAACACACACACAAAAAGAAAAGACAAAAAAGAGAATAAAATGCATACAGTGCCATTTTTAAGGAGAATCTAGCTGTCTCACAATCGAAACACATAGGATGAAGCAACATTGTTGAAAAATAATGCATCAGATCTAAGACTAGAAAAAAAAAGTGAAGCATTATAGACTGAATATTTTTATAAGACATCATACAACTTGTATTCAATGACCAAAAGCCTACCTCAGCATAACAGCTAAAGAGTAAATACTACATAATTGAGATGTATAACAGAAAACACAGTGTTTTCGATTGAAAAGGTTCAAGGTTTCTTCGTTTCTTTCTTTTTTCCGTAAGGTGGAAAAGATTCATGTTATACTTCACTCGGACAAAAATGGAAAAAGAAATCCTTCAAAAATTTGCCCTTTCCTTCCTTCTTTAATAACTCAGCAAAGACTTTCAATAATGTACATCAGCACAAAGAGTGGGTTGCACACAGCTATTGATGTAAAAACACAGCTTCTTAGAGAATTATAGAAGTGTATAAGAGCCTCTCAAATATGTGCACGTCATTCAACACCAAAAGGCGAGCAAAAATTGTTTTTGTGCTTTTTTAAACTACACAATCTGATTGCCCTCAAAACATTTGATTCCAGAATTCCTTTCCCTACAGACTACCCACCAGCTACAACCAGGAATGGTGTTGCATAATGGTTTTGCTTCTTTCTAAAGCCTTCTGATCACTGGGTATGTTGTTGTTTGTTGTTTAAAGCCTTCTGATCCAGCATTACAATAACTCAATGGTAAGTCTTTGGAATCATCCATTTAAGCTCAAAAAAGGTCAAATACAGGTTCCAAACCTTCCAGCTGAAAGCAGAAAGCAAAAAGAGACAGTTGACATCCTCAGATTCTTCTTAAACATAAAGGGCATCAGCTGCAAATAGAGAGTCCTTTTTGCAAGGTTGTTTGGGATTAAATAGGCCTTGAACAAGTAATATGCAACCTTAAATAAAGCTTGAAATTTCCCATTTCTTTTCTGGGGATAGCAAAGTGGAGCTACTCAATGAGATGGTAGTCATTTGAAGTGGGATTTCATTGTGAATTACCCTTTCTCTGTCCTTTCCAGCCTATAGAATCTGCAGTTGTGTTATCCACAAAAAAAAAAAAAAAAAACTGCAGCAGTGGAGTCCTTCATCCCAAAATCCAGCCAGTTCCTCCTGAAAGTTATATGCCAACCTTGATTAGATCTGAAGTCTGAAATTGTGGCCTTAGTATCCCTAGCAAAGCTGAGCAGCTCAGGGTGCTCTTCTAGAGTTACAGTGGGGCATGTCCTAACCAAGCATCTATCTGTAATGGGATTTGTTAACTATCACCTGGTTTTAAAATATTTTCTCCAAAAGGTCTCCCCATTTGATATTATTCCATCCTCAAACACTACAGGGGTTAGTTTTGGTGACACAGTGGCCCTGCACCATATTTTGTTCCAACCTGCGGATTCCATATAATATATCCCAGCCAACAGAACCCCCAATGCCATTTGAGAAGTAAGCTCTTACTCCAAAGTTGCAAAAATTGACTCCTACGCCTCCCACCTTATAATTGATGATTTGATCCCAAATGGAAGGTTTTTTGTCCTGTTAGTCTTTCCATAGAAAGATCTTCAGGTTTACCCTGCTTTTTCTCCACATACTTGAACACGGGACATATACAGAGTGTATCAAAGGAGTATATACACCATTTATAAGTGCAAACACCTGTTTTTACCCTCTCATTTCCTCTATCTTGATAGAAAATGTTATTATCCTCCTATTACAACAACATACCCAATGTAATCCCACAGGAGGGGTCAAGGCAAGATAGGATGTACGCAGACCTTATCCTACCTTTGTGGGTAGAGAGGTGGTTTTCGATAGGTTTTTCTCATCCAATTATTATTATTTATCTGTTATGATAGATGGTAGTAGTGTTTATTTGTATCAAACATAACCAGTGTGTCATGTGAGATAGAATGTGAAATGTCCACCACATTGTAATTTTTTGTCCCCACAGAGAAGTCCTTAAATCAGTTAATCAACCGACGTTCTTCAACATTCTGCAAGGGACCACCTTGGCCTAGGCCCTTTTTGTTGGAAAGAATCTTGTTGGTCTGCCATATATTCAAACTAACATTCCATTTATAGAGATGCACAAATAAATTAAGCTGATCCCTTATTTCTTCAAATCCCAAGTCTTGCAATAGATAGTTGGGAACGTCCACTTAGCATGATCAGATGCAGTCTTATTTTGGCATATTAGCGTTATTCTACATTCTACAATGATTGTATTTTAGAGTTGCTTGACTTGATATAAGCTAACCAAGTGCCAGGTACTAGCTTCTCAGTTACCTTCTTCGCCTTTTTGCAAGGATTTTAGTCGAATCTACCTGCCAAGCTCACTGGCATGTATACTTATAAGCCCTTAGCTTCAATCTTCTTTGAAATACAAGTAACATGACAGTAGAAAAAGCACCTCCAAAAAGCTCAAACTTTGGTGGAAGGAATTGACAGATTACTCCTCCATTATATCACACTACTAACAAAATAACATGGTGGTAAGCAATGACACGTACCTTGTCCTCTAAGCGTTCAATCTGCTTGGACAGTATTCTTTCCCCTCACCAATTATTATCCTCGTTATGTAGTCAAAAGATATCAATAATAACATAGATTGTTTTTACATTTCAGCAATCTGACATAGCATCCGATCTGAAATTGTAGTCTTCCAAAAGAGACATCATGTGAAGAATCTCATCCAACCAACATGCAACATGGTCTCTCCCAGAGATGAAATTTTCACTTCTTATCATTTCCCTCATGGCATCCAATGCTTTGATCTTCTTTTTTAAAAATAAGAGTAGCACCTTACCATTTACAAAACTAGCGGTGGTGTTTGAGCCTCATCGCACACACCTCAACCATTTCACTGAGTACATACTATCTCCCACCAACACATCCTTGGTAACATTATCTACCAAAGCTTAGGTGGATGGAAAACTATATCACCTAGTATTTTTGTCTCTGCTAGGATTTGAGTTTGAACCATGGTCTCCCATGATTTAACACACTCCATGCCACAACCTTAGTGCAGCCAATACTTGTCTTGCCAACCAAACTGAACTACAACACTTGTCTTGTCCTCTCATTAAGGTGTGATAGTAACATTGCATTCATTTGGGATTCATGTTGCCGATCCCAAAGAACTTACAATTCAGCTGTAGTTAACTGATTGACACAACTCACAGCAATGTGACTGCAACTATACCAGCTCAAAAACAATTATTCACACAAGAACAAAACAAAAATCAACTAACAAATCCTAAACCTGATACAAATTAGGATAAAAATCAGATTTTTAGAATACCAACCGGAAAGGCGCTCTCGAGGGTTTTGTAAAGCCTCACGGAGAAACTGATCCACGGTGTTAACAACATCCTCCGACACTCTGCCAGACACAGCAGCTGAACCAGCACCAGCGCCAGCCGAAGCCGAGGAATCAAGCAGCTCAGATTGATTATTCACAGAAGAAGATGAAGAATCAGAGTCCTTCTTCGACGAAGAAAGTATAAGTCGCCGCATGCTAGCATCCAAGTCCGCCACCTCCCATGACTCCGGCGGGGCTCCGAGATCATCAGCAACAGACACAGAGCCCTCCATGGGTTCAATTTTTCAGCCAACAAAAAAAATCCAAAACAAAAACGAAAAAAAATATACTAGCGTTTGCTCATGAAGGAATCATCAAATCCAGCTGTAAATCAAGATTACAGAGAGCGTAGATTCGAAGATTTCGAAAATTTTCATAGAGATTGAGAGAAACTAAAAGATGAAAAAAAAAAAGGGACAAAACGGTTCTAGGGTTTCGAGAGAATGTGAGGAACAGAAGAGAGAGAAAGGGGTTTGACGATATTATAATTTTGCTTTGCTTCGAGGGCATGCATATTAATGGCGCGTGTATGGACGGATAGAAGTTGAGAATGGCATGATCAAAACAAGTATAAAACTCAACGTTGCATTGGATGAAGCCGACATGAAAATGAGGCTTGGCTTGCCCATACACACTATTTTCGAGAGATAAAATTTTAAATATCTTGAATCTGTCATTTAAGATAGTGAAGACATTACTGATGAAACTACACTGTAACAATCCATTTTAAGCTAAGAAAGTCCCACATTGATAAAACATCTCACATGAAAAAATATAGGAGAAGTATTGGGTATATAAACAAGCAAATCTTACCTACTAGTGAGGCGTCTTAAAGTCGTACAGGCCTAGACACAAAGCGGACAATATCACTAGCGAGTTGGGGCGTTACACATGGTATCAGAGTTGTCAGTTTGTCGATGTGGGCTAGATTTCAACTGAGCTTAGGCAAATTCTGATAAGGCGTAGCAAACCTCATTGCTGAGTTTAGGTAAATTTCATGCAGTGGGGCAATCTTAAGCTAGGAAGAGCCAAAAATCCCAGGCAAATTTCATGCGATGGGGCAATCTTAAGCTAGGAAGAGCCAAAAATCCCAGACAAATTTCATGTGGTGGGGCAATCTTAAGCTAGAAAAAGCCAAAAATCCTAGATAAATTTTATGCAATGGGCAATCTTAAGCTAGGAAGTGCAAAAAATTTCAGGCAAAATTCATGTGGTAGGGCAATCTTAAGCTAGGAAGAGCCAAAAATTCCATGAACATCAGCAAAATACAGGAGAAATGTTGAGTATTAAGTAAGAGGACTTTACCTACTAGTGATACATTTTAAAGTCGTGCGAACGTAGCCCCAAAACAAATAGTATCACTAGTGGGTTGGGCCGCTACACACATCTAAAATCCTAATATTCAAAAAATTTGTTATTCTTTCCTCTAATTTGTTCATTTGTTCTCTTCCTTAAATGTCGACACTATTTACAGAAAAATCTGCATGTGCCAATGAGGAGAAACATAGACAAAGGTGATGTAACACCTTTTTACAATCTTCATATAAGTAAGAAAACATTACCTACTAGTGACACATTTTAAAGTTGTGTGGATATAATCTCAAAATGGATAATAACACTAGCGGGTGCCCGCTACATACACCTAAAATCCTAATGTTCAAAAATTAGTTATTCGTTCCTCTAATTTGTTCATTTGTTCTCTTCCTTAAATGTTGACACTGTTTATAGAAAATTTTGTATGCGCCGACGAGGAGAAACATATTTTATGATCTCCAGTTTCATTTGTCTTTTTTCTCCTTTTGAGGTCCTTTGTAGAATCACATGCAGTAAAGGTTGAGAATGAGAAGAAAATGAAAAATAATTATTATAAAATAAAATACATTTTACAAATATTAGAATAATAAAAATAAAAAGAATTCAAATAATAAATAAAATAAAATTAAATTAAATTAAAAAATAACCAACTTGTACACAGTACACTATGTAATTACAAGCAATTTACAACCTCCCCGAAGATTGTATCAATAAATCTAATTATCTACTGACCAAGTAATTACTTTTCAAACAAAGCCCATGACTTTTCAAACAGGCACTAAGGGTACCAACATAGGTTGAAGTGTATTGAAGGGATGTCAATTGGGCGGGTTGTATCAAATTTGAGCAGGTCATAATGGGTGAAGACAACAAACGGGTCAAGATCCAACCCAATCCAGATTTGCTTGGATCAAAATAGGTTGGGTCAAAATGGGTTGAGTAATGGGTTATAAAACAGGTCAAAACCCAATTCGACCCAATTGTTACTAAGTTTTTCTTATTTTATTTATTCTTTTTCAACATTTTAGTGCTTAATTAAATTATAGTTTTCTTTATTCTAGCTATATAAAACATATCAAATTTAAAAAAAGTGTTTAAAAATAATTTTGACAAAATCTCCCTTCAGTCAATTCGGATTGCATATCAACTCAATTTTCAATGAGTTGAAATATATTGAGTTGAGCTAATGAATGAGCGGACTAATTTTCCCACCCTTAGTATTGATAGAATTGCTTTACTTTACTTTAATTAGATGTTGTGGATTCGAGGATGTAACATATTTCTTATTGGGTTTATCATCTAAGGAGTAAAGTTTACAAATACCTCTTTAAGGGGATGATGTTCCCAATAAGGGTGACTTTGCAAAATGCCCCCAATTAGGGTGACTTTGCAAAATGCCTCTAATTTCTTTTTTAAAAAATTGAGAGAAAATTGCCCGTCAACTATTTCATTAAATTAACTTCTGCCTTGTAGGCAAAATCTTACACTGCTGAATGTAAGTATAACTTATCAGAAACACTAAAATCCTTGACTTAGAGGCAACAACAAGAGTAGCTTATGTCTCATGGGTAAGATGTTACACTATTGTGCTCATTATAATTTTTGAGATACATTATAACTCTTGCCTTTGAGGCAATACTTGTTTATGCCTGATTTGGCAAGATCTTGCACGTTTGAATGTAAGTATAACTTATTGAACATTTTATAACTCTTGCCTTTGAGTTATTTATTGAAAAAGACACTTATAAAAAAAATCTTATTTTAATTATGAATCTAACAAACAATTTGTATAAGTTTTAAAAAATAACGCTATCCTATAAGCAAGATCTTACGTTGTTGAATGTAAATATAACTTATCAAATACACTAAAACACTTGACTTAGAGACAACAATAAGAGTAACTTATGCCCTATGAGCAAGATATTGCACTATTGTGCTCAGTATAAGTTTTGAGCTACGTTATAACTCTTGTCTTTGAGGCAACACCTACTTATGCCTCATGGACAAAAAAGAAAAGGGCAGAAAAGTAATTTGGTCAACTTAAAATTGAAAAATGGATATTTTTGTAACACTTTTCTTATTAGGGGTAAAAAATCAAGATCAGTTCATTTTTTGGGCAATCAGTATAATTTTCTCTCATCCAAGTGAGCATTACCATGCATGATCTGAATTTAGAGCCTGTTTGGCTTATCTTAAAAGCTGGTCAAACCAACTTATAAACTCTTTTTAACTTTAAAAAGTGTTTGACAAATTTTAAATTAGCTTAAAAAAAGTAAAAAATTGCTTAAAATAAGTAAAAACTTAAAAGCTGCCTCCCACAACTTTTTATTTTACAGCTTATAAGATGTTCTATTTTGACCAACAAAATTACTTTATTACTCTAAACATTTTTTATATTACCCTCCATTACCACACTTTATTATCCATCATTACTCTCTTTCAACGCAAATATATATATATATATATATTTTTTCTTTCACCATTCTTTTTATAAATAATTAATCATAGCAAAAAAATATTAATATGATAGACAATAACTATTACTCATAAACAAAATTAAAAGACATTTTAAAATTTT
>JBCEWC010016736.1:0-12929 GCA_038996855.1 Solanum aculeatissimum
AGGGTGTAGACTCGGGACGTGACACTAGATTCACCATAAAATAAAATTAAAAAATATTTGGAAGCAAATGCATGGTAATCTGATGGATTAAGGGGAAAATAGAAAAAGTAAAAAAAAAAAAAAAGGTATCATATGTGGTACTGATTTTTTAAAAAAGAAAAAAATTATTGCATTGGGGGTAGGGGTAACGGAAATGAGAAAGATTATTAGGTGGAAAATTAAATCTTTACCAACAACGTGAAATTTCACATAAACAATCGGTGGAGCTGTTAAGATTTTCTAGAGGTGGAAATTGGACGGGTTGGATCAAATTTGAGTGGGTTATAATGGGTCAAGACAACAAACGGGTCAAGATCCAACCCAATCCGAATTTGCTTTGATCAAAATGGGTTGAATAATGGGTTATAAAGCGGATCAAGACTCAACCCGATCCGACTTTTACTAAGCTTTACTTATCTTATTTGTTCTTTTTCAATATTTTTAGTACTTAATTTAATTATATTTTTCTTTATTTTAGCTATACAAAACATATCAAATTAAAAAAAAAAATATTTTAGTAATATTTTGACAAAATCTCTCTCGAGTCAATTTAGGTTGCATATCAACCCAATTTTAAATGGGTTGAAATAGGTTGAACTAATAAATGGATGAATTATTAATCCGCCCAAACTTCCACAGATTGAGCAAATTAGATTTAATTTTGTCACCCCTAAGATTTTCCTATCAAGAGCTATTTAGTTGTGCATAATTTAGTGATATTAAACTTGTGATGGAGCGTAGCTGAGTGACCATTTAAAAAATTTAATCTACACATCCACATTGGATAGGTGATGTTTATTTATATTTATACTAGTAATATTTAATCCACACTTTCACCTAAAATGTATAGTATTATAAGAAAGAATTTCAGCATATTAATTAAACTAAACGCCAAATATTTTTTTGTTTCCTCTAAATTTTCTATTTTCTGAATTGTCAAATTACTGTTTTGAACACAAGAAAATAATAAGCTTAAGAAATTATAGAACATTACTATTTAATTTTTCTCTGTGTTTAGTTTTATGTTTGGAGAGTAAAGTAGCTTGTGATTTCTATTCTCTTATTTAGATTCAAGTCTTTCTGACTTTCTACTCAAGTTACTATTCAATTTAAAGATATAAAAAAAAATTCTAGTAAATCCACTTGTTTGTATTTGGTTAGAGAATAAATAAAAATATCATTAATTTATTAAAAATTTATTTATGTCATTTTTTATCGAAAAATGACAGTTAAAATAGAACAACAAAATATGGCAATAACCATTGCTTTGTCAAGTTGCACAACGGTTGCTCCAGCAATGGCTTTGCCAAAAAGGTTGAACAAATTCATTGATGTTGATTTCAAATCCTGGCAATAGAAAATGTTCTTTTATCTGACTATCCTCAATCTACAACGATTCATCAATGAAAATGTTTTTATCCTGGCAAAAAAAACTCGAATAATGTGAAGTTTATGATGGTTGAGGCATGAAAATATCCAAAAAAAAAAATTGTAAGAATTATATTCTTAACGGTTTATAGAGGATGGTTTATATAACATCTTTAGTACTTGTAAAACTTCTAAATATTTGGTACGCTCTAGAGAAAAAAATACAAAATAGAAGATGTTGATTAAGCGGCTACAAAATTTAATTGATAGCAAAACGATCATATCTCAAATAATCCAATTATCCAAGAACTATAAGTTATCGTTCATGATCTCCTTGCGGAATGTATAAGCCAATTTAATACTTTTATTATCGAAGACATTGATTGTGTTGCTAATTTTAAATTATTTATTGAAGATATGATCATAAATAAAGGGTCTCAAGTAGCATTTTTGTCAAAAAATTATCTTCTTTATATATGAAGACACTTTAAAAATCATTTAAAGCTTAAACGCAAGAAAATGACTATTGAGGATTTGATTGATTATAATTCGTTTAAGGATAGAAGAAGACAACAAGGCTATAAAAAAAAAATCTTATGTACGTTTAGCAATATCGAAAGTAAATATTACTGAAAAAGTACGAACAAATAATAAAAAGAGAAAGAGTAATTGATTTGTTCATGGAGTAAATCTACGAAATACCACCTATGATCAGATGGCCAGACTAAAGTTTTGAACAGAACTTTAGAGAGCTACTCAAGTTGCAACCACACAAATCAGTCATTAATTAAAAAATTGACTTAAATCAAATCATGAACGTTTTTCTATATAATCTTCGAAAGGACAAAAAATAACAACATATATACTAAAGCTATAATCAAAATCAAGACCTTATGACCAACGTGGGTTGTGATGCAGTGGTGGAACTGCTTCATCCTTAACCACAGGTCTCGGATTCGAGACCGAAAAACAAAAAAAATCTTGTTGGAAGCGCCACACCCGAATAAACCCTGTAATGTGCGATCCGAATTTAGTTGGGACTCCACGCGCTCCAGACACCGAATGAAAAACCAAAAAAAATCAAGACCTTACTTAAAGTTCTTCATTAGGGTGAAGTGGCTCCCGGAGTTCCCCCAAACACTTCAGTAGATACATTATTAATTAATAAATACCCAATGAAGTGCTCAGGAGAACTCTAGGAGAAACCTCACTGTTTTCCTTTCACAATTTCCTAGCTAATAGGAAGTGAAATGATGATGTTCTATGGATTGTAAAATCTATTATTATTTATTTATAGAGAAGCAAAGAATATAATTGATGTGGCTAACATGGGGTGGTTGGCTCGTTTTAACGTGATTTGAAATCAGGTTAATTTGAAATTGAATTTTTCTTTTTGATACGTAAATTAAATTTTTTAGACTATATTTTTTCTTAATGAAAATTTTATAATTTGTAAAACTATCAAGTTTTTCTAATTCTTATACAGTCTAACTAAATAAGCAAAGCATAGTTCATAAATAAGGTATCGGAATATCCTAACATGAGAAATTAATAAATCACATAATTTGATATCTTTTGTTATTACAAACTTGCAAATACACATAATTTTACAAAAAATTATTGGTCCAATAAATCGAAAAATCAGGCTCCGAAATCCAAATGTAATACGTCTACTTAAGATAGTACTCCCTCTGTTCCATTTTAATTTGAATTTGTGAGGTAATGCACACATATTAAGAAAAACATTCAAAGATAAAATTTACATCATACTTTTCACTATTGCTCTTTATAAAATCATAAATATAGTGTAATTTATCTCGTAAAAAATATAAAAGTTCAATAAATGAAAGGGCAATATGAAAAAAGTTTCAAACATTTACTTTGAACTTTGAACAATTCAAATATTTTGAACATTAAAAAAAAATTAAAAATTTAATTAATTTGAAACAGAGGGAATAATTAATTTCTTTTCTGACACCAAGAATTTCAGATGTAAGTACATTTTGATCAGATTGAACCTGGTCACAATTGTGTGATGGATTCAAGAAATGGAATCACATTTTGTAACAAGTGACCACAAAATCTAACCTTTTGTTACATTTGTGTCGATAATTTTTTTTAAGTGGCTTATAAGTTAAAAATGAAAAGTCATAAGTCGAGAACTTTTAAATTTTTAGTTTTTGGCCCCTTTTTTTACTTGTATCATTCAAATACTTCAAAAATTAAAAATCAAAAGTTAAAAAAAAAATTAATTCAAACATCCACTTAATATATTTTTCATTATAAAAGCGCTCACATATATTTCTACTGTTATACAAATGCTTCAGTCTCCTTAATATATTCCTTTGGTCTAATATAATAATATATCAGCTTTTATAATGACGAATCTAAATCGCAAAGTTAAAAAGTGTACCTGACATTTTTCCCAAATTTCTATAGACAATACTATATGCAATGCTCTTGTCAAATTATATCCTAGCTTACAAAATAAACTAGTGAAATTACAAATTTTTGAATTGATTCGAGCATAATGGGGAAAAAATAAATAAATTATAATAAGTATCTTTTGTGGCCAAAAAAAGTTTTGTAGATAAATTTTATTATATAAAAGTAAAATAGTAATGTTGTCACTTTTGATTCTCATCCTTCATCTAGCCATAAAATTGGCCTAAATTCAAAAATCACATTCTTTTTCTATCTTTTTCTCTTACTTAATCACAAAAATTACGTGGAAAAGCAAATATATAATAGTTATGAATTATAGTTTGAATTAATTACGGCTCGCGGTAAATTTCTAGTTGTAATTACAGTTTGAGTTTTGTATAATTTGCACGATTTATACAAACGTTATGCGCGATTATATAAAAACTGTGCGCAAATCAAACTATATAGTGAAATATACAAACACTGTGAATTGTATAATTAATTATACAAACATTGTGCACGAATTATATAGCAAAATATACAAACACTATACAAAAATTGTAAATTGTATAGCGAATTATACAAACGTATACAAGTGATGCGCAAATTATACAAACGTTGCTATAACCATAATTATGAAATGTAATTACTTAAACTATAGCTATAGAGTATAATTAAACGTTATATGATTGTCATTCATGAAATTGACTCACAAATAATTAACGAAAGATATTTGTGTGGCATATTAACAAAAGGTATTTCATGTTGAAGGATAAGTGAAAACACTATAATTTGTCTATATTAGTGTTTTGCATACTCCAAACATTTCAAAGCAAACATTAACTGTAACATACAGAAAGATTTTGCCTCAAAACACACACTCTATATCAGACCAACCTGGCTAAAGCCTTAACAAGACAAACCTGTATATCTAAAGTCTTGCAAGTACAAACTCTTGCAATATTTCCCAAGCAAAAATGAAAAAGACAACAAAAGGCACACCATCTATATCTTATAACTTAGATTCCTTCCTAATATCAAAAGTAGGAATATGGACATAATGAAGTTTTTGTTTTGTCAGTGATCGATCCCCGGGTACTACTTTCCTGCTACGTCTGAGATTTTTGCAGAGTTAGCGCTTCCATTCTGCTCGAGTTGTCTTCTCTGCAATGGTGAAGGCAAAAGTTACACGCGTAAGATCAAGAAGCAGCATTGCATATGGGTTCCAAAGACATGAATTAAGCTATCATTTGAAATTAATGACAAGTTCTATTCTGTTTGAAATACAGCAGACTTCACAACTATGCCATCTTAAGGATGGATCTTATTTGTTTGTTCTAATACCCATACTACACAGAGTGAACTACTTCTGTTTTAATTTGTTTGTCTTACTTTCCTTTTTGATCTATTTTGAAAAGAATGTCTCTTTCCTGATTTCGCAACTCCTTGATTTCAACAGCCAAAATGGCATGTTCAAGACAACAAAATGAAAGGGTATTTTGATATATTATACATATATTTAGTTTAAGACGACAAGATTCAAAAAATTTCTTTACTTTCTTAAACTTTGTGTGTAATCAAACTAACACAAACATACTGAAATGGACGAAGAGAACGAGTTGGCACTAGAATACTTACCAGTACCATCCCTTGAAGATGATAAAGATCTGTCAATCTTGATTCCTTCTTTTGCACTAGCTTGGACCAGCCTCTGCACCCGTGGTGATGGGGATGAACTAAGCTTTCCATTCATAGGGGACGGCAAAGAATGACGTCTGGTTGCGGCATTCTTCTCAACCACATCTTGCCCAAACCTTGGTGAGGCTTGTTCTTTCAGCTTAGCCTTAGCAGACTTGGTTGGAGCCATGTAGCTGGGCACTTTTCTTGTTGTTGGCGTAGTTGCCTCGACATCATGCTTTGCAGGTAAAGAAACTCTTCTGTTAACCTTGTTGCTCTCATTTCCTTCATTATTATCATGGGTAGTACAAGAATCCTCATTTGCAACAGGAGCATCATCCTCTCTGTTATCAGTGATCGATTTCTTATCCACAGCATCAGTAGTTGATTTGTGAGGAGTATCATCCACCACCAGGGTTTCTTGAGGTGGGGTGACATTAGTAGGATTTTCAACTGTCCCTTCTGAATTTTTTAAAGGTTCATCAGCTGTCATGCTTGATGATTTGTCATGACTTTGCCTTTTTCGTGCAGTATCGGCCTCAGACTGAACTGGTTTTTCCAATATAGGGCTGGACATTTTCTTTAAACCATGTTTTACCTTCTTAATCTCACTTCCTGGATTCTGAACAACAGAGTTCACCAAATGACTTGATTTCTTCTTTTCTGACCCCAAAGAAGTGGAATGATTTGAATCATTCTGCATTTTTCTAGAATGTACTTTCCTTCCATTGTGCTTTGACATAACAACGTCTGCTTCAACATTTTGATGTTTTCTTCTCGAAAGTGTTTCCGGTTTAGATCGTGGTTGCCAAATCTGTGATATAGTCCAACGGACTAGCCATTCCTGACAAGAATTTGGCTCCGCTGGACCATAATGGAGGTGTAGAGGCATTACAGTAGGTGATGAAGCAAGTAGCTGAAATATACCATATGAAAGATTGCTTAATCAGGAGATCAATCAACTATAGTAGCAACAACCACATAATAACGAGAAAAGTTGGTTTTTTCAAAATCAAATGAGACAATTTTTTTGCACTTAATGCCCAAAAATCTTTAAAAATAAATACTAATTTAACAGTAAGGGAAGTTTTCATGTCTGGTTCATGTATACAAAACTTGTCCTATGGGCTTCCCTCTAGGTCCAGACAATGCACTAGACAGCCAGTAGTAGTATGAAAAAATGCTCAGTAAGAAAAAATGGCGAGAAGTATGACGTGTACCTTTGTAGTGAATTCATTCTTGGATAGCTCCCTTGCTAGTTTGGATGCATTAGTTCTCTGATAATCCAATTGTTTAGCATCCTAATGATGAAAGGTATCATAAAAAATTATGACCATAGGGCTAGTAATAAATTTTAAGAAGTCAATTTGGTAGTTTACCTGTTGTCCAAGTCCTTGTTTGGTTATCGCTTCACAGCCAATACTGGAACGTCTAATAATCTGGCCACGGACATGTGCTTGAAGCTTGACAATGCCATGTATACAGTATAAAGTAGCAACAGCCTGCCTTCTGACCAGATGGCCACGTACTGCAGCTTGTAGCCTTATGGAACCCTTGAGCCTGAGAAATGCTTGGCGAGCCTTCAGAGAGACCATATCACCATTAGTACAGGTTAAGTATTCACGTTAAATTAGAATTCAACCAATTGTCATAGAAAATGTTCTAAAACATCAAAGATAGCAAGATCATGTCAAAGTTAAGTAGTCAAGTCCTTCGTAATGAGGAAACACATGCAAAGAGGAAAAGTTAAACTATCAGTCACATAAAGTCTAAAATGCAACTCATCCGAAAAAAACTATTCATAGACATTTCATTCAACATAATGAAGAAAAACGTTAAGACCCTCAAGGAGTTGCAAGAATCTAAATGTTAGTTGATGATAGCCTTTTTACAAGATTTATGGCTCAAAAGATATCATTTTCTAGTAATTCTAATGTAGCATAAATTCCCCTTCTTAGGAAGTTGTTTATAGCTTTACAACGTAGTCTTGTAAAATTTTCAGAATTCCTCTGGCATTCCACACCCTTGTGCAAAAGAATAGCTAACGGTTATAAACTATTCCGCACCCTTCAGCTTTTATAAACTAATTCAGCATGTCTCTAACCGTTTTGACAGAAAATAAAAACCTATTCATATATGTTGCTGAAAGAACAACACAAATGAAATCAGCTCGTACATTCATTAACCACAAGAAACAAGCATAATAGAGTTAAAAGCTGTGAAAGTAACAAGCTGCCACAACATTGAAGTGGAAGGGAAAAGAAATCAAAAGGTAGAAGACAAAGCTTGCTGAAAAAAACAAACATAATTCAGTATCGAAATTGTAATAAAAAAACAGAGAGAAAAACCAAAAATATTTCAAGACACCAGTAAATCTATATGGGTAGAGTACGTACCAGATAACCCCTAATAATAGCTTGTGCCTTAGTAGCAGCTTGGTCAAGCCCCATTTTCTCCGTTTCCTCGGGTAAGGCAAGACATGCATTTTGTTCGTCTCCATCTCGCTCCATAGAAGGGAGAACCACCTCATCAGTGACCCCTCCTTTCTCAAAGTTTGGGTCTTCCTTTATTCCACCAGTATTACCAGCAACTGGTTCAGATATCAAAGGCAGATGGACAGACGAACCGGACAGTGCCGCATTGGTGGAAATTACAGATGCTTTCTCATTTGAAGATTTCTTTAAAGAAAGAAACAGAGAGTACAACAACTTATCAGAAATAATATGAACAAAATAAACCCCACACGGAAAGAAGGATAAGCTGCATGAATAAATAATGCTTGTGGAAAATTGTTCTCAAAGAAACATATCCTTTACAAGTTGCCCTGTTCAAGTTTATTGCATTATGATGATACTATTGTGCTTGTGGCCAGCGACCATCATATTTTTATGACTGTTACTCACCAAAGTAATTAGACCGCTCACCCAATGGCTTGCCTCAAAAGAACTCCACTTCCCCAAAAAGAAATACTTCCATGAGTTACGCCATGCAAAGGTTCCAAGGGCAATAATTTGTATTTTTATTGCTTTGGATAAGATGAGGTAAATTCTAATGGCAACAATTTTACAATTCTCTTGCAAAAAGTTAGCTAGTAATTTGTGAATACTTTCACACTAACAGAACTAATTTTCAAGTCTTGACATAGACCACTTTACTATAAAGCAGGCAGATATAAGCAAAACCAGAGGGATAATTCAATTCAAAACAAAATTGAACCGTATCTCCTACCTTTGATGTGCCAGATTTGGAAAACTTTTTCCCTGGCAGCAATGACCTGAGCCACTTTCCAGGAGATTTTCCCATGGTAATAAGTTTGACGCCCACAACGTAAGAACCTTGTGATAATATGCCTGGAAGGTTCAAAAGAGCTCTATATCAGGTAAGCACATGCAAAATTTGCAGCACTAAGTAGCCATTGATGTAATTAATCCATTGATGGGGTTGAAATGTTTATTTAAGGGTTCTTTTTCCATAATCACAGAACAACAGTGATTGCATATATGAAAATGAAGCGGCAGAGGTACGCCTAACGGATAGTGGTGCCTCGGCATCTCGTAAAATTAGGGCATTACACTTCCCTTCCTCAAATAGAAGCTTGTGAGCTGCCAATCAGATAAGAGATGATTATGCCAGAAGAATCTATCAATTCTCCGAGGGCTTCCACATCTTGCTCCAATCAGATTATATTAAGATACACACAAGGTCTAACCTTCGTCTGCTGTTTATACTCAAGAATCTAGATCCTTCTAGCTAGTTCAAAATTTATAATTCAAATAAAAAAGCTATTTCCAGAATTCACAAAACACATACCTTCAACTCAGCTGATAATTTCAAAGTCCATGATTATCTTACACTCCCTCCGTTTCAAAATAAGTTGTGTTTTACATAATCGAGAAGAATTAATTTCTTTTCTTCCAAAATTACCATTGTTATAATACATGGAGTTTTACACCATTAAAGAGCCACTTCTTTCATCAAGGCCTTTAATTAAACCTAAGATACAAAAACACTTCTTCATTTTTTAGGAGTGACTAGTTCTCTTAAGAACTGTAACCAAGCTAAAAACACCACTTATTTTTTAAACAGAGACAGTGTATATTCCTAAAATTTAGTAAATGTAGCCATATATGAGAAATGCAATGCCCTTCAGCAGAAAACCCTACTATAAGATATCCTATTTCCAATTAAATCAGAGCACCAAATGCAACAAATGGAAACACTGTACACAGATTAACCCTTGCACATATAAGTAACAAACATTACAAGTGAGGACTCTTGGTAGCTCAATTCTTTGGCTACCTAAACTTTCACAGTATTGGTGTGGGTTCGATTCTCTACTTTGTAATCCCCTCCCCCAAACCCAAAACTTGAAAGAACAAAAACAAAAATACTAACAACATCTAACATGAACTATATTATAAGGAAAAGGAATGCAGTCAGCTCAAGAATCCAACATTATAAATGAAAATCTGAAGCATTGGATCCAAAACTTACCTCAATAGAGCAAAGATTGTAACTTTAACAAAAACCCTTGTTTAACTGCAAAGAATAAAAATGAATTTAACAAAAAGGGTCAACACAAAAGTGCATAAAACAATAAATAACAGCTAAAGAATCAAACTTTATTTACTGAAAGATCTAGAAAAAAAGAGTTACAGATAACTATGGAGTTATGAAGAGAGAAAATTCACCATATTTTTAATTTTCAAAAAAGAAGAGTTAGAGAGACAAACGGCACTCAACAAGAAGCAGGGTAAAAAAAAAAAAAATTGAAAACACCTGGAAAATTGGTAGAGTACTGCCTCTGTAGTCTCTGTGTGTACTATTTTTTTTGTTTGTTTCAGTTTTCAAGATATTTGAAATCATCCAAAATGCCAAAAAAGTGTGTATTGTCCTTCAAAACGGCGCCGTGTGGGCTCCATAGAGATTGCATTTGGCTTAACTCATGGGTATAGTTTCGGCAAACATACGATATATATTTATCATCAAAAAAAATATATAATTTGTTGAGTGAGTCCTACTATGCGTTAATATATTAAAATTAATTAAATGTAGTCAATATTGTATGCATTAATATCACTATTAGAGCGAATGAGTACAAATTAGTAATTATTGTGACGGTTTTTATGTATACAGTCCTAGTAATCAAACAAATACAGACTTTTAGTGATCAGATATAATTTTTAAATCAATGTAATAGTTACAAATTATAGTTATTTATGAAATTTTTTACAATATTTTTTTATGTCGCTAATAATAGCTTATGATGATATTATTGAGTTTTCAAATGTAGCAACAATTTTCTTTTATCGTGCATACAAATATACAATTAGTTGATATCGTATATACATATAGTAACAATCTTTTATAAAAATAAAAAGAGAAATTTTTGCATGTAGCCACTCAAAAATATTTTAATTATACTTCATAGCTATAATTTGGTATTTACATTTCGTAACTCTAGTTATAGCAGTGTTTGTATAATTCGTGCAGCATTTGTATACGTTTGTATAATTCGCTATACAATTCGCAATTTTTGTATAGCGTTTGTATATTTTGGTATACAATTCATGTACAGTGTTTGTATGATTCGCTATACAATTCACAATATTTTTATATTTCGCTATACAATTTATAGTCTTTGAATATGTGATATATGTATAATATGTGTATAAGTTATAAATAATTAGTGTATATTTATGTATATCAAATAATTAAAAAGTAAACGTTAAATTTCGGCTATGGCTATAATAGTAAAAGTTTCATATGATTAAGTAGAACGTCAAATCCTGGTCCAAATGATTGAGGTCTCATATTTTGGCCCAATATTGGAACCTATGAAGTACAAAATAATCTCTTTACTAAGATCAAATAAAATTAAGGGAGAACTACGTAAAATAGATCTAATTATGAAATTATTTACTTAAATTAAAGTTAATTCAAATTATTTATCTTTAATGAATTCATGGCTCAAATTATTTATCCGTTTACCTCATTTTTTATTTTTTATTTTTTGCCCATATGACGTCAGCATAACTGTTATGAGTTAATCTTTTCTGATAGTTTATTGGTATATTAATATCATATAGAATTGAACTTAATTTTATATAATACTCTGTCGGTGTATTGATACCCTATCAATATATATAGGATTGGACTTTTTTCTTAAGAAATAGTTAAAAAAAATTAAACTCTGAATTAGTAAAATATATATTATTTGTGATACTTCATTGGTGTATTGGTATCATATGAGTATCATATTAGATTGAGCTTAATTCCCCGTGATACTCCATCGGTATATTGATACCCTATCGGTATCACATAGGTTGGGCTCTTTTTTTTTAGAAATAAATAAGAAACAATTAAGAGAAAACTATTAAAGTCGTGATCTTATTTATTAAATTCTAAATTCATAAAAATTGTATTTATTGTAATATTCTATCGGAATATTGATACCCTATCAATATCATATATGATTAGGCTCTTTTTTTTAAAAAATATTTAATAAGAAACATTAAACTCTAAATTAATAGAAAATATATTCTTTGTGATACCCTATCGGTATATTGACATCATATCAGTAGCATATAGGAGTGAGCTTAATACTTTAATTTGTGATACTCTATCAGTGTATTAATACCCTATAGGTATCATATAGCACTGATGTCAGCACACAAATTTTAATAATAGACAAGTTAGGGAGTATTAATTATAATTAATTATGGGGCATAAATATAAAAAGGTATATGAATATAAATAATTTATTTTAAAGGGACATCAACTTAATTTTTCCTAAAATTTAAATTTTAATGGGTACTTGGAAATAATTTGGTTGAGATCTGAGGAAAAAAATATTTGAAATTAAATTGAAAAGAATATTAAAATTTAATATTGTATCATAAACCAAAATCGAAGTTTTAAGAATGATAATTAAAAATGTCCATTGAATCAAAATTTCTTGTCCAAAATAATTTAATAATAATTTATTATGTAAAATGGCCATCCACTTAATGATTATTTTACTTTCTTCTTCTTCTTTTCTATGTTCGAAGTTCAACTTTAAAATTTGACGGATCAAAAATATGAATCATTTCAAATGAATAATATATCAAAAAATTACAAGAACTTAAAGGAGCTCATATCTAAAATTTGGAATTGTTTACGGGAGATTTGAAATGGTTAAACTTGAAGAAAAAAATGGTATGCAATGTATATTGTATTGTATAAACAACGTATACATCTCTGATATATAGTTATACATCATTATACACTATTTATACAATATCAATATATTATATATACATATAGATCTTTTTTTGTCACGATCCAAAAATGGGTGTGATAGCACTCGTCTCATCCCACCAAGACAAGTCAGCCAAAAACTCAATTACAACGATAAAGTGCAGAAGAAATAATAAAAT
>JBCEWC010016737.1:0-12929 GCA_038996855.1 Solanum aculeatissimum
TGACTAAGTATGCATGTTTTGAAAATAAGTATAAGTCTCCGGATTTAAATGTTGCATGTACCTATACGTATTCTCGTGGGATGAGACTTAGCACCGAGGGATTGGATTCAGGGTGGACTATCTCCACATGGTCCATACTCCTTTCCGTCAAACCATGTGCCACCATGGGTTTTCTCCCTAGATAGGAATTGATCTGTTTTGTTTTGTATCCCCTTGTTTAAGGGTGTTAGGGTACTACTTGGCAAATAGTACTGGGTTCGGATAGTGGCTCGTCCGGATCCTTTTGTCTATGTCGGTTGAGGTACATCCCCGCTATATGTATGATCATAGGTTTGCATCTCATACATCATGGCATGACATATTATTATATTATTCTTTGGCTACGGGCATTCCTTTCATATCACTTGTCCCCTTGGCATGTTGTTGGTCATACTATACTTGTCATATGCATTGCATGCCCGTATACTTAGTGCTTAATTATGCTAACCCATATTTTTTCTAGATGTTCTAACCATGTTGGGCATGAGGGTGATTACTATATTCTCCCGGATGACGTTTGAGATCTTGTTGAAGAAGTTGCTAGTGGTGAGCCCTCTTGTTCAAGGGCAATAGCCACCATCTATCTACCTCTCTATTTTCATGTATTTACTTTATTTGACTTGAGGGTGAACCTCAAGCTTGTCGAGGCCCTGCTCATCTATGTAGAGGCATGGTTGGACAAATCCTTATTCTTGTATATTTGACTCTTATATTGGATATTTGGCTATGTTATATGAATCTACTTTCTCTTGATTTCTGATCATGTGCTCATTTTATGATAACGACTTGAATGTTGAATATAATGTATGACTATGTGCTATGTGTAAGCATGCCTATCCTATTCCCATTTTGTCCCCATAGCTTGAGTCCTAAGTCCCCAAATCCCTAGATTTTATGTGCTACATGTTTAGCTTCCGCATTTCCGAACCAATGATGAGTGTAATGATGCTATGATGGTTTGATCGAGGCCCTTCGAGCCCTCTTTCGCCATGTCACATCTAGGCCCCCTATCCGGATCGTGACAATTCCCTTGACATTTGTGCCAATAGTCTTGATTGGACCCTTGGTGTTGGTATAGAAATCCCTCATCCGGCTAGTCAAAAATCAAGTGTCCTCCTCAAAATATGACTCCTCATACATGCGTTCACATGGTGGCTGGTGACTAACTGTGTTCACTCACTCCTGAGTTTGCTTCATCAACAACTCCACTTTTGTACTAATCTGTGCCAACTCTTGTATCACATCTTTGTTGATCTTTGCTTGCTTTAGATTGGTACTGACTAAGAAAGATCTTTTCGTCATCGATTTTTCTCTTGTGCCCCATGCATGGTTAGTATTTTCTACCTTTTTCAGTCATTCAGCTACCACAGGAAAACTACAATCCATGAATGAACCTTCCATTATGGTGTCAGCCACAACTTTACAGTTATAATCAAATGCCCGATAGAAGGTCTCCACTAAGGAATCGTCAACAATCTTGTCGTCTGGAAGACTTCTTAAGCACTTTATGAACCACTCCCATGTAGTACTAATTGAATAACTAGGCAATGCTCGAAGTTATTTATCTTATCTTTCAACTTCAACTTCTTTGACTTAGGAAAATACCTCTCCAAAAGGCTTTCTGTATTTCGCCCATGTAGTGAAAGAACCCTGTGGAAGTTTGGATAACCATATTGTCACTTTACTTATGAGATATAAAGGAAAGATATGGAGCCCAACGATATCCATAGATAGATTTTGGTTTCCCATGATGCTCTTGAAGACAAAAACAGTATTATGTAGATGGTTATGCAGATCCTCTGATCGCAAGTCTGTGAACAACACTTTATTTTACAACATTTGTAGCAACCCACTCGATATGAAAAACTTAGTATCATCCAGTAAAGAAGGTAACACAATAGCTCCGGTGATATTCATTACCATAGAGTCAAATTTGTATTGATCCCACACATTAGCATCTGCTTGTTGGCCATGTGGTGGTGGATTCACATCCTCAAGTGGAGGTGGGTCTTTTTTATTATGATTAAGTGCAATATTTGCAACATTATTTGCATTGTCCTAGGCCATTCTTTGAAACATTCTTTAGATCTCTAGATCAAATGGAGTCAAGGGAATGCTTCGACTATGAGTATTGGGCGTACACTACACCTGTATGCTGAAAGAAAAACAAAAATAACAAAAACAAGTAAATACGGAAAATAAGTATTAACTCAAAAATCACTATAATTAAGTCAATCTAAAAGTCGTATTCCCCGGCAACGGTACCAAAATTCGACCACACCCAACCAATACCTCCCAATTAAGGTGTAAACGGTCATTGTTCAAATATAAAACCTAACAATGGTTAGGATCGATCCCACGAGGAGTAAGGTCTAGAATTGGAATAATTAAAATAATTAGGATGAATTAATCTACTTATTTCCCAAAAAGGGGGGATTTGATAAAAATCAATAATTAAACCTAAACTTAAATCAAATAGTCAAGTGCAGGTGTTGTGAAATTAGTGAGATAAGTAAATAGGGTATCATGTTCCTCATGAATTCCTAACTCAATATAACTAAATAATCATAACCTTTTCTACTGTGTAGCATGCAGAACTAGTAAGTTATGTTGACTTAGCCTTTTGATCCATGCACTAATCAAATTTCACCACGTGACTTGATCCATCTATAGGTGTCGCATTACTAGCCCTTACCTTGTCCCAGCAGAATCATCCCTTGATCCATTCAGGTTGATTAGACAAGTATAATCATGTCAAATCCTGTTATTTTATCCCTTTCCCATTCATTACCCCTTGATCCAGTAAGTAATAATTAGGCAAGTTCTAACATTTGTAATTTTTGAAATGTATTCATAGCAAAGAGATAAACAATGCATGCATGCACACTTTCCAAGGATTACAAATTATTTAATTTTTACTTTGTTAGTTCTTCATGGTTCCCACAACCCTAGTTGTGGATTTAGCTACTCATGATCATTGTAGATGAAAGAATCATTTTATGAATTTGTATATTTAAACACTTACAACGATAAATTGAAGAATACAAAATCTGAAATCTTAACGAAAATCACAATGTTCTAACTCAAAAGTAATGTCAAAAGTAATCAACAAGAACAAAGTAATAATCTCAAGTAAAAAGTTTTGGATGTTCTAATTGCTCCGCTAGTCTAAAAAACCAAAAAATCTATTTATAATAAAAAGAAACCAAATCCTAAACGAAATACGAAAACTGGGAATCGAGGCCTCAGATGAACATAGTTTCGGGCCATAGTTACACTCACAGCCCGTAAACTACCTTCGTGGATTACATCCTTCAAAACCTATCTTCAAATGTGTGAATCCTTCCTATGGATTATATTCTGACTTACGACCATTAAGAGGTTTAATTTGGTATCTCTTCAGTAATTCCTCAAATCTCTAATCCTCAAGGCACAAACTGATATACGACTCATGATATGATCTATGACCTACAAAACCTACGAAACTCATCTATAGCTCATGGAACGAACCACAACCTGTAGAAGGTCTTGTTAAACCTTAAAATTCTACAATTTGTACAACTTATCCAAAAACTTCCCAACTACTATAATCCTACAAAATTAACATAAAAACACATCAAACCTACTAACATCACTTCGAGAATACACAAAATGCTAAGTTTAAAGAACAAAAAATGTTATATTTTGGAAGTACATCAAGAAAGTACCCTACCCATGATATAGTATTGGATGTGGTGGTGTTTGTATTGAAATTATGGTGATATTATCTTTATGGTATATATTTATCTTTATTGATTATCGAAGTCTCAAATATATCTTTTCTAAATCTAATTTGAACATAGACAATGTAGGTGGTTAGAGTTGCTAAAAGACTATGACACCTCTATTATATATCACCTGGGCAAGGAAAATATAGTGGTAGATATTTTGAGACAAAAGGCCTCTAGTATGGGGAGTTTGACATTCCTGAGGGTTGAGAAAAGACCCTTAGCTTTGGAGGTGTAGTCACTTGCTAAACGACTAGTTCAATTAGATATCTCTCCTCTTTAGAGTATTTTGGATTTTATAGAGGCTAGATCTTCATTGCTTGATTAGATATATGCTCACCAGTTTGAGGATGCTAGATTGTGCTTGATTCGTGATAAAGTATTGAGGGGTAAAGAAAAAACAACCATTATTGATTTTAAGAGTATTTTGAGGATAAATGGTAGAGTCTGTGTACCTAAGGTAAGGGCTTGGTGAGATTGATATTAGAGAAGGCCCATTGTTCTAGATATTTTTTCCATCTTGGTGTGGCAAAGATGTACCATAATTTGAAACAATAGTATTGGTGGTTCGGGATGAGGAAAGACAGCTGAATATGTGGCAAATTATTTAAATTATCAACAAGTCAAGTATAAGCACAAAACGCCGAGTGGATCGATGCAGAGGATGCCCATTCCCTAGTGGAAATGGGAGTGAGTGACTATGGATTTTGTTATAGGTTTGCTCATGGCATTGGGCAAGTTCGATTCAGTTTGGGTGGTTATTGATCGTTTGACCAAGTCAACTCACTTTCTACCAGTGAAGACTAGTTACAATGCAGAGCAGTTGGCTAGGTTGTACATTCGGGATATTTTTAGATTGCAGGGGGTGCTAGTGGCTATAGTGTCAAACAGAAGATCTGTGTTCACCTCTTATTTTTGGAAGACTCTATAGCATGATTTGGGTACTCGATTGGATTTGAGTTCAGTTTTCCACCCCCAGATTGATGGGCAGTTCGAGCATAATATTCAGGTGTTAGAGGATATGTTTTGGGATTGTGTGATAGATTTTGGAGCTTGGTGGGATCAACACTTGCCTTTGGCAGAGTTTACTTACAATAACAGTTATCATCCCAACAATCAGATGGCACCATTTGAGGCTTTATATAGACGGAGATGTAGATCTCCCATTGTATGGTTTGACTTGGTTTCAACAAATATGTTGAGTGTGGATTTTCTCAGAGATGCCATGAATCAGGTTCGATTGATTCAGAGTAGACTGTTAACAGCACAAAGTTTCTAGAAGAGTTATGCTAACTAGAGTACTAGATCTTTTGAGTTCTTTGTTGGGGACAGTGTTTGCCTGAAGATTTCATTCATGAAGATTGTGATGAGATTCAGGAAGAATGGCAAGCTTGGTCCAAGATTTATTCGACCATTTGAGATTTTGAAAAAGGTTGGTTAGGTTGCCAATGAGTTGGCATTAGGACCGAGACTATTAGTAGTTCATCCTATATTCCATGTCTCCATACTTAGTCTGTACATTCCAGATAAGTCACATGTGATCTCTTATGATCAGTTGAGTAGGGTTCACAATTATCATATGAGAAGGAGCGGGTAGCCAAATTGGACAGACAGTTAGAAGGTTGAGGACAAAGAATATACCTTCAATGAAGGTTCGGTGGCAGTACCATCATTTTGAGAAGGCTACTTGGGAGTTAGAGTCAAACATGTGGCCTAGATATCCCAGAGTCAAATGTGTGGCCTAGATATCCCAGCCTTTTTAAGGGTTCAAGTACTCTTCTTTCTCTTATGTTGACGAATATTATTTTTAGTAATGGATGACGTAATGACCTTGTCGGTCATTTTTAGCTTTTCAATGAAAATTACTATTTTTCCCTTTCGTAAGCTGCTTTGGACTTATTTTGAACTATATATATTGTTGAAACAAAGATCTTATTTTTTAAAAGTGGAAAATATGCGTTTTTGTATTTTTGGAAGCTTAAGTTGTTGAAAAAGTGAGTTTTTGTACCATTTTGGTTTACAAATATCAGATCACAAATCCATTGATTCCATTAGCTCTGGAACGTTGAATCTAGTTTAGGAGAAGTAATGGAACTGAAATTGAACTTAAAACCGAGATGTTGGACTTAAAGTTGCATTTTTAGTTGTTTCCCAAGTCAAAGTTTGACTTTGATCAATATTCAGAGTTCGGAACCTCAAATCAAAATTCTAAAAGTTCTAGTAGTTTCAGATGGTGAACTTAATGCTAGAAATGGTCTCATCATAATTTTTAGAGTTTCCAAAGACAATTTTGATCTTTTCAATTTTAAACTAGTTTAAGCGAGTTGTACCAGTAATTGTGCCAAGGAGACCTTAATCAAATTCTGATAATTCCATTGAGTCTAGATCGCCATTTCTAGTATAGATACATATTTGGTTTGTGAAATTTGGTTTCCAAATGGACCTCGGAGGTCTATTTCGAGCTTTGAAATTGAGTTGGTTTTCTTAATCTAGTGCAGGTGTCATTTCTTCTTCGCGTTCACAGAGGCTTGAGGTCAGTGACCTCCGCATTCGCGGGCCTCCTACCTATGTTCGTGAAGGTTTTTAGATCTTAATGCTCTGCATTCACGGACTCTTTCTTGCATTCACAAGGTAATGATTATAGTTGATCAGTTTTAATTCGTGAAAATATCATTTTCCACCATTTTTAACTTTTCCAAAATTTGAGAGACGATTTTTGGAGAGACATTTTGGGAAAAACTTTTGGGTAAGTGTTTCTATCATCAAATTGATTAAATTCCATTAATTATCTCTTGATTTTGTCTTGAATTTCATGATTTTGGATTTTTAAAATTGGGAATTTGATATCTTCGTTTTGTAAACTTTAAATGTTGATTTCTCCTTCAATTTGAGCTCAATTTTTATGGAATTTTCACCCATGAACTCCATTACACGCGTAAAATCATAATTTCTGGTAATTTTCAGATTTGAGAACTTCAAATTTTAGTCCTAATTTTGACCATTTTGCTCTTAAGCCTAATTCGTACCAATTGGGTATCAAAATTCATCTCTTGATGCATAGTATCTATTTTTGATAGTGAGTGATTTATTCGATGATTGTATTAAGGCTTGAGTTAATCAAAAGCTTGGTTCGAGTGTGGTTTCGACATCAGGTAGGTTTGACTAACCTTTTGGGGACTGAATTTGAGTTATTGGATATGCTTTGTGGTAATTGTAAGATTTAGATCATTTCATGAGTAATTGGATTGATATGATGGAATTTTGGTGAAATTGTGATACTAGTTATGTTGGAATTGAAGTAAACTATGACTTTATTGGTAAATTAAGTTGTATTCTTGAGAGCTGAGATATGTCGGACATTATTATAATAATATGAGCCTTGTGATATTATTTGGAAAGTATTATGGTAAATTCGATGGAATTTGAGATATTTTAGGAATCATGTGCATATTTTGGGACTTGTGAGATTTGGCATTATCAATATAATTGGCTATTGATGAAAGTGCGGTAATTTGAGTCATGATTGATGACTTGTGGTACTAGTTGGGAATCTTGGCATTACTCCTCTGACTCTATGATGGTTATTTATCAATTTGTTTATTATGTTGATGTTATAACTCTTGATATTGTGTCACTGACATGTATTCATCTCATATTACATTTGTTATACATCATCCCCAGAGATGGTCATGTTACTTGAGAGATTTATTTATCGGCGGCAAAGTCCGCTGAGGTATTCATCAGCGCGAGTGCCCATCGTGATACTAGAGAGATCTATTTACCGGTGCCATAGTCTACTGAGGTATTCATCAGCGCTACAGTCCACCGTGATACTTGAGAGATATTGATAGATGATCTGACGAGACCCTTATGAGTTCTACCTGATAGCTTCAGCTCAGTAGATATATACACCAGTGCCAAAGTCTGCCGTGATTCCACCCCATGCATTGCATTTATATATTACATATGCATTACACCATGGATACTATTGTCATCTTATTTTACTCTTCTATCTGTATATATTGTATACTAACCCCTTTCTTGCAGGTGATAGGATTCTTTATTATTACATACTTGTCTGATTTCTCTTACCCAATTGGTTGAACCTATTAGGTATATTTCTGTGTACTCACGCCTACTTTATTTTCTCACTGCAGATCGAGCACAGGGACCCTTACAGGATAGTTGATCTTATTCTACTAGAGTCTTCTTTCATCTATCCCAGATTTTAGCAGTGAATCCAATGTAATTCGATATCATTTGATATCAATATCAAATGATTCACAAGATCAAATGTATTATGAATTCACAATTAATTTACAAATCAAGACACCACCATATAAGCATTTACTCAATTCGAACTATCATGATAAAAGCCTATTATAATACAATTCTACCCCAAAGTACTCAATTTCATACACATAAGAGCATACAAGATTCAATCATACTTAACAAAAGGTTAGAAGTCCACTTGCCTTAGAAAAAGTCTCGAATCAAGTCAAATAAAAAACTTTTCCCTTCCTACAATACTCCGAATCACCAAAATCTATTCAAATATAGCATTACAATCACATAATGAATCTACTGACACTAAAATCAATCAATTTGAATGAAAAGGGTAAAATGGTCATGTTAGAAAAAGTAACTGAAATCTGAAAATTAATATATGAAAACGTTAAGGAGTTTAACGGTGAAACCATTTCAAAAACAGAGTTAAAATGAGGTAAAAATCATTAATTTAGTATTAGAAATCAAAGTCCAAAAAATTCCTGAATTTTTCAATTAAAAACCCAAAATTATAAGTTAAAAATACAACTTAATCAATGAAAATTGAAGAAACAAGTTAGAAAATAGTTACCCAATAGATTTTCCTTGAAAAAACTTAAAGGATCTCTCAAAAATGAATCTTGAAATATTAAAAATGGTAGAAAATGGCTAATTTCGATATTTTAAAAGAGTTTACTGATCAGGACAACTTAACTCTCCGCGAATGCATATAATTACCCGCGAAAGCAAAGGTTATATGAAATTTACCCTCCGTAAATATGGGAACCACATCTATGAACGTAGAGGTTAGGGTTTCCACTACTCCGCAAACGCAGAGGTCTAATTACTTAACCTCTACAAATGCGCAGAGAAGGGCGTGTACGCAGAGAACCTTTTCACCAGCACCAGATACAACAACATAGAACACAGGAAAGTCACAACACGGACCCTCCGGATTCCTTTGGAATCCCGTGAACATAAATCAAATATGGAATCCTATCAGAAATGATGTTCCAGATTCAATGGAACCGTCATAATTCGAATTCGAGACCTCCTTGGCCTGGAACCTGAGAAAGATCGTTTAAACTAGTTTAGGACTCAAATACTCAAAATAATCTCAAAAGCTCTAAAAATTACAACGAGACCATTGCTAGCGTCAGTTTCACCATCTGAAACCACTAAAATTGACGAAATTTTGATTCAAGCTTCCAAACTCCAAATGTTGACCAAAGTCAAAGTATGATCCAAAATCAACTAAAAATACAACTTTGGGCCTAAAACCTCAATTTTAACATCAAATTCAGTTCAACAAGTTCTCCTAGACCAGATTCAACACTCCAGAGCTGATAGAATTGACGGAATTAAATTCTGACACTCAAAACTTGAGATGACCACAATACTTAAAATTTCCAACTTTAAGCTTTTAAAAACTCTTTCTTTAGCAAAACTCCAACTTTTTACAAGGATTTCAAAATCCAACCTTTATACTCAACCAAAAATGACCCAAGGCAACATTAAGGAAGGGAAAAATGATAATTTTGTCAAAAGTCTCAAAGATGAACTTGAAGGTAATTACATCATCCACTACTAAAAACAATGTTCATCCTCAAAAATGAGATAAGGGACATACCTGAAGGCTAAAACAATTGAGGATGTAGAGCACGCATATCTAACTCCATCTCCTATGTATCCTCACTTGGGCATATGGCTCCACTGGACCTTTACTGAAGCAATCTCCTTAGTCCTTAACTTCCTCACTTGCCTGTCCAAAATGGACACCGATTGCTCCTCATAAGTCAAATTTAGGCTCAACTCAACTGAATCCATATAAATCACATGAGACTCATATAGAATATGATGTTGCAACATTGAAACATGAAACACGAGATGAACTAAAGAAAGGTTGGGTGGAAAGGCAAGTCTATAAGACATCTCTCCCACTTTATCAAGAATCTCAAAAGGACCAATAAACCTCGGACTGAGCTTTCCCTTCTTCCGAAACCTCATAAAACCCTTCAAGGGTAAGACCATCAACCATACCATTTCACCAACTATGAACACTAAGGGTCAAAATCATCTATCTACAAAGCTCTTTTGGCGACTCTGAGTTGTCACCAACCTACTCTAAATCAACCGCACCCACTATAGATCATCTCTCAACATATCAGAACCCATGCTCACCACCATAACTGAGTCAAACCATCTGATGGGTGATTTACAACTCCAGCCATGCAAGGCCTCAAAGGGAGCTATCTGAATGTTGGAATGATAATTGTTATTATACGCGAACTCCTCCAAGGCTAAGTGTTGATCCCATTTAGCACCAAAATCAATGACACATGCCCGTAGCATATCCTCTAACACCTAAATGGTCTTATCAGACTGGCAATCAGTCTAGGGTGAAAAGTTATACTCATATCCAAATGGGTACCCAAACCATGTTGTAAGGCCCTCTAAAAATGCGAAGTAAACAATGACCCATGATCTTAAACAATGGACACCGAGACTCCGTGAAGTCTCATAATCTGACTAATATAAAGTTGAGTCAGTTTCTCAGTTGTAAACTTCACTTTGACAAGAATGAAGTGGACAAACTTGGTCAATCGATCAACCACTACCCAAATGGAATCAAAACCCCCAACTATAGAAGGCAACCCAATTATAAACAATATCTCTCTTCATCCCACACCACCAATATGTTGTTTCAAATCATGGTACATCTTTACTGCCCCTGGATGAATGGAATATCTAGTACAATAAGCCTTCTCAAATATCAATCTGATCAAATCACCTACCTTGGGCACACATATACGACTCCTAATCCTCAAAACACCATCAAAATCAAGCATTACTTCTCTAGCTTCACCTCTAGTCACTTTATTTCGAATAATACATAACTTCTCATCTTCAAATTACTGTTCATGAATCTGATCCATCAAAGATGAGCGAGCCTCAATAGAAGAAAGTATCCCACCCTGGTCTAAAAGCTATAATATCACCAACCCATTGTCCAATCTCTGAACATCTCTAGCCAATGATTGTTCCTCAACCCAGATAGTTGCTAGACTCTCCATACTAGAAGTCTACCTACTCAAAGAATCAGCCACCACATTGGCCTTCCCGGGAAGATAGAGAATAGTCAAATTATAGTCCTTTAGGAGCTCAATCCACCTTCTTTGCCTCAAATTTAGATCCCGTTGGTTGAAAATATAATGCAAGTTGTGATGGTCATCAAAGATCTCACAATGGACTCCATATAGATAGTGATGCCATAACTTCAACACTAATACAACCACAACTAATTTCAAATCATGAGTAGGATATTTCTTCTCATAGGCCTTCAATTGCCTTGAAGCATAAACAATAACCTTCCCCTTTTACATCAACACACCACCTAACCCCACTCCGAAGCATCACAATTGTAACGATCTAAAAAATTTTAAACTTTGTAATGGTTCGACAAGGTTAGTTTTAAACTGGTGATGATTGAATTCTTGTAGCCATGTGTTGTATTTAAGTGGTTGGATTCAAAATAGATTGTTTGGTGAGGTTATTAAGCCAGTTAGGCAGTGAACTTTGAATGATCGTAACTTTTGGTATGGGTTGAACTATTGGGATGCTATATATCAAATGAATATCTTTGATTTATCTTCACAACGCAACTGGTTTTACTCGATTCGAAGTTCATATGGGAAAGTTATGGCCAAAATAGTTAGACTGCCTGTAATTGGAAGGACGTTGGTAACAAGGTTCTGGAATTGGGTTAAGGACTGGACCACGAACCGTTTGCTGGTCCATGGTCTATGTGGGTGCTCGTGGGTTGGTCCAGTGGGCTCCTAGGGGTTGGGGTCCAATCCATGGACCAAGTGCGGTCCCACGGACCATCCCACGGAATGTGAGACCCTTCACGGCCCGTGAGGGGTCCCCGTGGAGTGAGGTAGAATTTTGGGCAAGGTTTGGGGCTGGACTCTGGACTAAGTGATGCTCTACGGACGAGTACACGTTCCGTGTGCAGCTACACGGTCCATGAAGCCCTTCGTGAAGTGATCCAGAAAGTCCCCCGAGAGTTCAAGTCGAAGACGAGACCAAGTGAAGCCTCACGGGCAGGTACATGGCTCGTGAGCATGTATACAGACACTACAGCCCTTTTGTGTGGCACTATTTTCAGTAAATAGTCTGTTTCATTAATGGTTAATTCATAATTTAATTAAATCCTATGCCCTTTTTAGGCTTTCTAAGGTCTCCTAAAGCCCTTAAATAAAACCCTGACCCCTTTTCATCCATTCTAACACTCTTCAATCCATTTTGAAATTCTCTCAATCCTCTTGACCTCCATTGATGAAAGCTTGAAGAAATTTGGGAAAGATAATCTTTGTTGAAAAATCCTTCAATTCTCTTGGTTAATTTCAAGGTATATGGGTTTGATTCATGGATTCCCTTTCATCCATGAAGACACAAGAACCCTCCTTTTTAATTTATGATTTTAAGATTTATTTAATGTTGGGTTCTTTAAATTTTAAAGTATTTAATTGAATTGGATTGTGGGTTGTAGAAATTAAGAGATTTAAAGTTGATTTAAGTTTGAATTCTATGAATCTTTAATGGATTTGATGAAGTTAAGTTATGCATGTCCCTTTCACTCTTGAATTAGGCATGGGTAATGTTTTAATGATGGTTTAAGTGTTGATTTAGCTTAAATTTCTCATGAATTACTCTTGCTTTGAATTTAATGTATGAATTCTAGTATCCATGCTATTTTCATTGTTCCTCATGGCATTTACATGCATGATCATGGATTTTCAAGAAGGTTTTGATGTGGGCTAAGTCCCAAACATGTTTATGACTATGATTTGATCA
>JBCEWC010016738.1:0-12927 GCA_038996855.1 Solanum aculeatissimum
GGATGGTATCTATACCAAATGGATGTATATAATGCATTCTTGCAGGGAGATTTAGATGAGGAAGTATATATGGAAATTCCTGAGGGATTCAGAAAGAAAGGAGAACAAAAAGTTTGCAGACTACTTAAATCATTGTATGGACTTAAGCAAGCATCCAGACAATGGAATATTAAGCTCACCACAGCATTACGAACTGCAGGTTTTACTCAAAGCTCCTATGATTATTCTCTATTCACCTTGAAAAGGAAGGAAGGGATGGTTATCATCCTAGTATATGTTGATGATCTACTTATTACCGGAAGTAATGAGGCCATGATCTCTGAAGCAAAGGAAGTGCTGCACCAACAGTTCAAACTTAAGGATTTAGGAGAACTTAAATACTTCTTAGGGATTGAGGTGTTAAGATCTACACAAGGAGTCATATTAAATCAGAGAAAATACATTCTTGAGTTGATTTCTGAAACAGGTTTGGCTGGTGCAAAACCAGCATCTACTCCTCTGGAGACAAACATAAAATTGACTTCAGTTGAATTTGACAAGACTGCTGGGTTGACTGGAGATGTTGTTCTTAAAGATGTTACCTCCTATCAAAGATTAGTTGGCAAACTGATGTATGCAACCATTACAAGACCTGACATTAGTTATGTTGTGCAGACATTAAGTCAATTCATGCAATCCCCAAAGAAATCTCATCTAGAAGCTGCATATAGAGTGGTCAGATACTTGAAGGGCACTGTGGGACAAGGTATTTGGCTAAAAGCTAAAACCAACACAGAGTTATTTTGTCGGTGTGACTCAGACTGGGCTGCATGCCCTAATACCAGGAGGTCTGTAATAGGATATGTGGTACTATTTGGTGAATCTTTAATATCTTGGAAGTCAAAGAAGCAACATATTGTATCTAAAAGCTCTGTTGAGGCAGAATACAGGAGTATGGCATCAGCTGTAGCAGAACTTACTTGGCTAGAGGGCTTGTTTACAGAGTTAAATGTTCCCATTCACAAACTTATTGCAATATTCAGTGACAGTAAATTTGCCATCCAATTAGCAGCCAATCCCATATTCCATGAAAGAACCAAAAACATAGAGATTGATTGTCATTTCATCAGGGACAAGATCAAGGCAGGCCTAGTGAAAACTGTATATGTGCCCACCTATCAACAGACAATTGATGTACTTACTAAAAGCTTGAGTCAGGAGCATCATCAACACTTATTAAGCAAGCTTGGTGTGCTCAATATTATGCACCCTTCAGCTTGAGGGGGAGTGTTAAAAGTATTAGTTAGCATTAGTTATAAACACTAGTTATAGATTTTTTACTATTACATTGCATTAGTTTTTACTCCACTATTATACCGAAAGTTACTGAAACAATTATGATTTAGTAAGTTTGTTAGTGATGTGAGATGGATTAGTGAGGTTAGTTAGAAACTTCTAGATGATTCTAGATACAAGCACAAGTTTGTATAAATAGCTGAAGTCATGAGTATTATGTGAGGCATCACTGTACAGATTCATCTTCTTCAATAAAGTTCTCTCTTCTATAATGGTTCATCTGTTCTTATCTAGCTTCCTCTGTTCTTATCCAACCTCCTCTATGATGAATTAGCCAATTTAACATGAAGAAACGACTATTTATAGAAGTGAATAGGATTGAAATTGGGGGAAACTTGAATGAAATTGGAGATTTAAATTTAAATTTCAAATTTGAATCCCCTCCTGTGAGAGATATTGAGGTCATTTTGTATTTGTTGGACACTTGCATCAAATTGTTGACTGGAAGTCGCTGCTGATACGATTTTGGGGCTGATTTGTTTCACATTCTAGGTGTGGTTTCGCTGTGCGTTTCTGGGTCTGTTTCATTTTGTCATTGGTTGAAAGGGGAAAAGGGTGTGGGAGCGTCTGTGAAGGTGAGGAAAGGATTTTGGGGCACGTGAGTATATGTGTGAGGGAATATATGTTTGTAAGTTGGCTGAAAACATAGAGTTGGGCCGGGTCGGGGTTTAAAATTGGGCCAATTTTTGGGCTGAAATAGGTCTGAAAAAAGTAGATTATATTGGCTGAAATGGGGCAAAGTAAAATCTGAAAATGGGTTAAGTGGGTAGGGATTTTAGATTTTAAAAAATTGACCAATTCAATTGCAAACTTAACCACTTTAGGCTTAAATCGTAGCCAAATTGAATTAAAAATGGTGAATTTAGCTAAAATACGAATAAGATAAACTTTATTAATTAATTAACAAACTTCTTAGTTTCAACAAAATAGAATAATCGACTCAATTGTGAATTAACTGATTTAAAAATATGAACTAAAATTTAATTAAACCAATTAACGAAATTTTAAAAATTAAAAGAAAGTCGAAACCTTTTCATCATAAAAAGTGATAAACAAGATAACAAAGTTTCTAGCAAAATTACAAAATAAGAAAAAATTATATAAAAATTACTTGAAAAATACTCTAAATTTGTAAAAAAATTATTTTAAATTGTTTAAAATTGAAGAAGCTCGAAAATTAATTTATATTGTGAAGGGTTAAAATTGGGTGTCAACAGTTTTAACAGTAAAAAAAATGACAATGTACAACAATTTTTCATTTTAATATTGAATAAAAAAATGAGAAAATTTTTAAAAACAATTTGAATTTGTTAGTAACGTTTATGATTGACACAAATTTAGGAGAAGACAACTGAATATAATACACTTCCTTAAATATCTAAAATTAGTTGAATTATTTTTGGCTATTTATCTTCTTATAAATATGTGTGTAATTTCATCTATTTTTCTTCTATAATTTTTTGTTGTGGGGTATATTTTGTTTATACCTTGAAAACAAAAAACTCGTTCAAATTACAATTAAAAATAATAGTTTCGTATCTATACTAATACAATACAGTAGTAAATGGAATTGCACAGGTTAGTCAATTTTTAATTTTTTTTCATAACTATTTGTAATAATTCATATTATTGTATTTATTATGTATTTTTAAACCAAATGATAAAAAAAAATTATTATCCAGTGCTGGTTGATTATGTTTGTCAAATATGAACATATTTATTATTGGAATGACTTTTGAAGTATTTCATGTATATAGATCTAAAAACGTTGTGCAAGTTTTTTATATTAAGTTAACGGACTAGAACATATATGATAAAATTGTATAATTACAGATAAATATCTACTGTATGTAATACATATACGTGTGGTATGAATGTGGTATAAAGTTATGTGGATCAATATTATGTCTATTAAAAATGTGTATTAAGTTGCTTTCTAATTGAATAATTCTTTTTCATATAAGAATGTTATAAGTAGATGGCATCTATTTGGTATTTTGATTATTATTTGATAATTAAGTGGCATAAAAAAGAAACTGACATTGGCATAAAACATGTATTATGATGTTGTATGGCATTTTGTATTTTTATGGAATAATCTGTAAGAATTTATACTATATGTATTAAAAATGTGTATTAAGTTGTTATATAGTTGGATAATTTTGTTTGGCATAAAAGTGTTCACAAATTGGTGACATCAATTTAGTACAAGGTTGTGCAATTATGCATTAATATATACTGTATTTGTTTTTGTTAATAAGATGATATAAAATTTAAAGTGACTTTGGCATAAAACATATTTTATACTTTTCTATTTTATCAGTATTATTATGGAATAATTTGTGATTATACATAGTATCTGTATTAAAAGTTTGTATTAAGCTATAATAGAGCTGTAATATTTGTTGGCATAAAGTAGTAAAACTGATTGGTATAGATCTGATATGATATTTGTATAGTTGATAGTTATTATATATAGTGTTAAACTTTTGATAATAAAATAGTATATAGAGTATAAATTTATTTTGGCGTAGATCTAGTATAAAATTAATTGGTATTTAATTGTATATGTGCATTAGAAAGTGTATTAAATTGTTATAAAGTTGGAACATTTTGTTGACATACAAGCGGCACATTTAATTGGCATGAATATGGTATGAAATTTGTATAATTATCGGTTAATGTTTATTGTGTTTAACTTTTGGTAGTAAGATAATATAAAAATGCAAACTGAATTTTATTGTATGCGATTAGTAAATATATGGATTAACAAATGAGGAGGTATAGTGTGTACATTAAAAATGTTTATTAAGGTATTATAAATTTTTAATGTTTTTTGTCATAAGTACGATATAATTATGGTGTACATTTTGATATGAATATTGTAAAAAATAGTATAATATCCATTACATATACGATTTGTGTAATGTTTGCATTAAGTTGGATGGTATAATAACAAATTCTATATAAAAAATTGTCTATTAAGTTTTTATAAAGTATCCAATGAGAAATAAACAAAATTTATAGTTTGCATGAATTTGATATGAAACTTATATAAATGAGCAGTAAATATATATTGTGTTTAATATTTGTATTAATTTGGTATTGCAAATAACTGTATTACAATCATTTGTTTGAATTTGACTTTTTTATGATGAAAATAGGTAATTATGTTAATATTTTGATGGAGGCAATTATGTACGATTCATGCACTTTATATAATGGTCTAGTTGATGTGGTTTCTTCGCAAATAGAAGTAGATATTACTATTTTTGAATTGGAGATTAAATACATTATAAGCTTGAGATGTCTGTCAATTTGTATATACAATGAGATTGGTGCGAGCGTGTACCAAAATCAAAAGAAAATATTTGTTGATTTCTTTGTCAAATATTTATTGTGCGTTACATTGAACAATTTCAGTATGGATGATTTAGAATATGGTGTTATTATGGATACATCATACAAATTTGTTGGTTCACCATAAAATATTTCAAACTAATTATACTCAAATAGTTTAGTAAGTATACCAATTTCAGTCCAACAACTATATTCATGAAGGAAGTCATTAATTAAATAAACATCATGATAATTGCATGACGTAAGATAAAAGGGTATATTCTGTACCAATATTAAACAATTTAGATATAAATAAAAAGGGAACACCAAAATTGAATAAAGTCCACCCATAAAAGATCAAAAATTTAGATTATATATGTATGCACTTAATATACTAAAATTTGGAGTTTTAACTGGGCACAAAAAACATACACACGAACAAATCTGTTAACACAAATTATAATCAAAATGGATATAACAACATCATATCAGTTTCATCTCAATATCATATTAGTTTCATTCCAATTACTACATTAATGGAGAACACATAAGATTATACTAATATCATGTCAATTGCAGGGCAAAAGATAAAAGGATATACTCTTTACCAATGTTAAATAATTTATATATAGATAAAAAATAGAAACACCAAAAATATATAAAATTTATGTTGATTTTGATTTTGATTTAGATTCAAATCAAAATTTGAATCAGAGTTCAAAACATTGCTCGAAGGAGATTCCACCATATTCTTTTTCATTTTTTGGCCCTTTTAATATAAAGAAGTTAGATTTTTTTCTAGCCTTTGACTTTTTCTTTGTAACTAGAATTTGATTTTTCTTTAATTATATGACATTGTTCTTTATCGGAGTTTGTGTTAAAATTTAAAAACTTGATGGTTTTACTTCAACATGATTTTCTTCATCGACAAACGTAGAAAGAGAATTTTTTTTTGACTTTGGTATATATGGAAGTTAGAGAGACGTGTGAGATTAGATAACATATCTCTATATTGTAGCAATTAATTAAAAGGAATTGACAAACATTTTTCTCTCTCATGGATATTATCTTACAATTTAATAATCACTAAAAATAAAGTATAAATATTATTTAAAATAAAATAGAATTGTTATATCCTGTAATAAAACTTTATTAGTAGCAATTATTTAAAAGTAGATTTAAAAGCTATAATATTTACTCTTAAATCAATATGTGGGATGATTTTCTCTGAAAAAAGATTATTAGTAAAAAACGAATCACATTAACAATGTATTTTTAAAATTATTTGGCCACATATATAATTTGTACTCACCAAAAACACATTTCAAAATAAGTTTTAGAAATTTAAGCAAACATATATAAGAGATATCGTGATAGGCACATAGGAATCTGAGAACGAAACTGATCATTCCCTTCCAAATTTCCTGTAGATAGACCAACTGTTGACGAGGGAATTATTTTGATCATTCCATTTCAGGCAAACTCATTCTCGATATTAGCCGGTTACACCCTTTCAATTTCTTCTATGCTCTGAAATATACCTTTTTGTAGATGATGAATTCCGATTCAATGCTCTAAAATGTACCCTTTTTTGTGAATGATGAATTTCAATTCAGTCACCTTCCTAGCATTGACAAATAAGCCTATGGTTGTACCCACAAAGGAAGACAAGGTGGAAGAAGACCCACCCATTTCCTCCACTTCATTGCTTTCGTTTGAAACAGATGTTTGTTCTACTTCCATTCCCCCCAAACCCCCTTTCTCTTCCATAATTTTCACACCTCTAATTATCGTCACTTGTATATCTCTCTTTACAACTATTACCATTGCTTTCCTCTTCTTTTCACATCCTTCTCTCTCCTCTATTTCTCATGATGTATCACACTCACTTCAAAAAATCATACATCATATTGTACTCTTGATTTCATCCGATGGGTTTCACTTTGGATATCAGTATAAAACAAATACCCCTAATATCCATAGATTTATTAGGAATGGCATGGAAGTAGAACTGTGTTTAATTCCTGTATTCCTAACTTTGACTTTTCCTAATCATTATGTCATTGTGACTGGTTTGTACCCTGCTTATCATGGAATTATAAACATCTTTTTCCTTGATCCAAATATTAGAGAGCCTTTCACTATGGCAAATTATGATCCTACGTGGTGGCTCAGTGAGCCACTTTGGGAGACCGTCATCAATCATGGTCTTAAGAAAACTACTTATTTCTAGCCTGGATCTGAGGTAAATAAAGGAGGATGGACTTGTCCACCGTCTCTCTTTAAGATCTATAATGGTTCTGTCCCATTTGAAGAATGTGTTGATACTATTTTGAAATACTTTGATATGCCAGATGATGAAATTTCATCATTTATGACACTCTATTTTGGAGACCCTGATCATCAGCGTCACAAGGTTGGGCCATATGATCCTCAGATCACTCGAGCCAATGCAAGAGTTGATACTATGATTGGGAGGTTGATCAAAGGTTTAGAAGCAAGAGGGATTTTTTAGGATGTGAACTTTATAATGCTCGACGATCATGGTATGGTTGCCATTTGCAATAAAAAGTTAATCTTTTTAGAGTATTTGGCTCCCTGGATTAGAATTCCAAAGGATTGGATATAGTTACATAGTCCATTACTTTCCATTCATCCACTACCAATTTACTCTGCCAAGGATGTCATACCAAGATGAATGAGGGCTTAAAGTCATGGAAGGTTCAAAATGGGCAGTATTTGAAAGTCTATCTTAAGGAGGAAATGCCTGATCGACTATATTATTCTTCGAGTGATCGAATACCGCTAATCATTGGGTTGATTCATAAAGCATTAAAGGTCGAACAAAAGAGCTCAAAAATGTTTGAATGTGTTGGATCTCATGGTTATGACAATGCCTTATTCTCAATGAGGACCATTTTCATTGATCATGGTCCTAAATTTGCTAGGGGCCGCAAAGTCCCATCTTTTGATAATGTTCAGATTTACAACCTAGTTACCACAATCCTTAATATAAAAGGAGCATCCAATAATGGGACAACATCATTTCCAAAGACAATTCTTTTACCCAGCCACTGAGATTTAGCTAATTAGGAATGTGTTCTTTATGCTACAAGAGGTGAGAGAACATCATGTGATGTTTGTATGCTTCTATCAACAATTAGAAAATATTTTTAAGTTTATTTAAGGTGATAAACTATTGGTGAAGGTTATGCACCTCTGTACCTCGTGGCATCACTTCACTTTTGTCGGCTTTCCAATTTATGGTCTATTAGGTGATGAAACTTTTATTTTGAAGCTGATATTGTCACGATCCGAAAACAGAGCGTGATGACACTTACCTATCCTACCAAGGCGAGTCAGCCCAAAATCCAATAGCTTATCAATAATAAAAAAAGCGAGAAATAACAGTCTAATAATACAAATAAGTGGAAGAAAACATAATACAATTATCCAAAGAACATGTGTCACATGTACAAGCCTATAAATGTAGAATACTCAAAAGAAATACAAGTCATAAATATGTAGTCCTCAAATAGAAAAAAACATAGGATGCAATCCTGAAAGCCCTATTAAAGACATAAGCATCTACCTCAAAAGAAATTTGAATGCTCAAATCCAAAATAGAGAAATCTAGCGAGGTGCGTCGGACTCACAGCCTACAAAAATGTAGCAAGGGGTGAGCACCAAACAATAGGGTACTCAGCGAAATGGAACTAACCTAAGGTAAAGCAATGAAGAACATAAACAACTCCTTAAATCTCAACCATAATCTGCTAAACTACAAACCTGCACACAGAAAAGTCCCAGCATAATAGAATATAGAAATCATAGTAATATAGATATACTCGTCATCTAGCATGATATCTCGATACATAAGTATACAAGTAGATCCAGCACTTACTCTCAATCAAGGTTAAGATAAGTACACAACATACAACAACATCAACCAAATACAATATGAGATAAGTGAATGCCATGAGATGTATATCACACAATACAATGTCAAATAGTCATGATGCATGTATTTCCTAGAACACACATCCGCTGATCAGATATGGTTATCTACCTCAGTCAGAACCAATAGGGGCCGCACATGGAGTGTGTATCTGTGGTCATGACCGATAATGTCATCGACTTATGTCACCATGCCAAAACCATTTTCCTTCGCCCTTTCATCTCCTTTCTTTCTTTCTTTTTCTAGCTAGAACCATTTCCCTTCAACTTTTCATCAATAGTGGATCAGCAAGCAACAAATAATAGCGGTAATTAATCATGTTCAAGGAGATGAAATATGTAAGATATCCATATATATATGTAAAACATGTATCTCACCAATAGAACCCGATAAATTCTCGAGTGTTTCAACATCACCATAGTGTCAATATATCAATCATATCACAATATAAGGACCATCCCACTATCCATATTAAATGATTCACAAGACTTGAAATACACAATCAATTGATAGTCAATAAGTCACATATGAATAGTTCTTTCATTCAACATATCATGATCTAGCCTACGATAATGCAATTTTATCCCCAAAGTACTTAATTGCACACACATACGAGCATATAAGGTTTATTCATACTTAACAAAAGGTTAAAAGTTCAGTTGCCTCAAATAAGTCCCAAATCAAGTCAAAATCACCACTTTTTCCCTCTTTCGGTACTCCAAAACACCACAAACTATTCAAATATGGCATTACAATTACATAACGAATTTAATAACACTAAAATCACTCACTTTGGAGAAAAAGGATAAAATGGTCAAAAATCCCATGCCAAAAAACATTATTAGAATCTAAAAATTAATATATGAAAATATTCTCCACAAAATGAGGAACTCAATAGTGAAAATGATTTCAAAAATGGAGTTAAGATGAGGGAGAAATCAGTGATTCAAGTTTAGGAAATCCATATCCGAAAATCCTCAATTTACACCATTAAAATCTAAAAATTAGATGTTAAAATCATCAATTAATCAATGTAAATCAATGAAATAGGTTAGAAAATAGTTACCCAATCAATTTACCTTCAAAGACTTAAAAGTCCTCTCTTATAACAAGCTTGAAAATGTCAAAAATGGTAAAAACGGTTTAAATCCCGTATTTTAAAAGAGTTCATTGTTTTAGGCCTCGGTGCACTCCACGAAACACAAAATCGGAACTGGACCGTCGATAATTGTTTAGAACCCCGTAAACACAAATTAAACATAAAACCCCACCAGAAAGGATGATCTGGACTCAATGGATTCATAATAATTCAAATTCGGAGCCTCCATGGCACCGAATTTAAGAAAGGTGATTTTAACTAGTTTTGGACCTAAAAACTCAAAATATTCTCGAAAACTTTAAAAATTGCCACGAAGGCATTTCTAGTGTAGTTTCACTACCCAGAACCACTGAAATTGACAAAAATTCCATACAAGCTCCCAAACTCCGAATGTTGACCAAAGTCAAACTTATGCTCCAAAATGAATTAGAATTGCAACTTTGGACCTAAAAACTTTATTTTAACTCAGAATTCAGTTCTGCAAGTTCTCCTAGACCAGATCGGCATTCAGAACTGATGGAGTCGACAAAATCAGATTCCGACACTCAAAAGTCAAATTGACTTCAAAACTCAAAATTTTTAACTATAAGCCTTTTAAAACTCTATCTTTTGCAAAACTCCAACTTTTTACAAGAGTTTCAAAATCCAACTTTTAGACCTATCCAAAAATGATCCAAAACAACTTTTGAGAAGGGCAAAATGGTAATTAAGTCAAAAATACAAAAAATGACCATCAGGGTCATTACATCATCCACTACTAAAACAATGTTCGTCCTTGAACATGATATAAGTAACATACATGAAGGCTCAAACAACTAAGGATATCTGCATATATATATCAGACTTTGTTTCCCATACAGCCTTGGGCCTATGGCTCCACCGGACCTTCACTGAGGAGATTTCCTTGGTCCTCAACTTTCTCACATGCCTATCTAAAATGGCTATCGAATGCTCCTCATAAGTCAAATCAGGGCTCTACTCAACTGAATCCATAGAAATCACATGAGACTCATTCGGGATGTAACGCCGCAACATCGAATCATGAAACACAAGATGAACCGAAGACAAATTGTGTGGAAAAACAAGTCTATAAGACACTTCTCCCGCTCTATCCAAAATTTTATAAGGACCAATGAACCTCGGGCTGAGCTTTCTATTCTTCCCAAACTTTATGACACCTGTAACAACCCAAATCGTTTTTAAAAGTCCTTATGGTTGGTATTGTATAATGTAATAATGGTGATGGTTGAGTTTTGGTAGCCACGGGTTGAGTTTAAGTGGCCGAACAAAAAACGGATCATTTGCTGGCCTAAAGAGGTTGTTTTGGCAGTATACTTTGTGTAACGCTATATATCAAATTTAAGCTCTTTGCGTTAGCTTCGCAACACAATTGGTTTCACTCGATTAGAAGTTCGGATGAGGAAGTTATGGCCTAAACAGTGAGACTGCCTGAAATTCGGAAGACATTGGAGATAGGCCCCGGAATGAGGCCAAGCCGAGGGAAATGGTCCGTGAAACTTGTCATGGTCCGTGTGGGGTACCGTGAGGTGGTCCAAAGAGTATGGGGTGGCCTGGACCAACCCCACAAACCAAGTTAAGGTCCACGGACCACCCCATGGTCCGTGAGGCCTCAAACAGACCGTTTGGTGGTCCGTCAAGTTGGGTAGAACCTTGGCCAAGCTATGGTTGGTCTAAGTGGCTAAGGCAAGGTTCATGGGATAGATGGACGGTCCGTCAACCCTCAAACGGCTCGTCAAGTGGTCCGTCAAGTGGTCCAGAATGTCCTCCGAGAGTTTGCGTTGAAAATTTGGCTAAGTATGGTTTGATGGTCACTTGAATGGTCCGTGAGTCTGGTACACGAGCACTGTAGAACCTCCGTTCGACCCTGCTTAGAATGGAAAAGTCAGATTCATTAATGGTAATTTCGTGATTTAATATTTCACTAAGCCTCTTTTAGGTATCTTAAGGTCTCCAAAACCCCTAAATCAATCCCCAAACCCTCATTCTTCTATTCTACCTCTCCTACATTCACTTTGGAAATTCTAAAATCCTCTTGGCCTCCATTGGAGAAAGCTTGAAGAATTTGGGGAAGACAACCTTGACCAAGTTTGACCTTGCAATTTGTTGGTGAAACTAAGGTATGTGGGACTTGATTCAAGGATCCTCTTTCGTCCTTGAAGACCCTAAGAACCCAAACCTTTTTGTCACGACCCGGATAGGGGGCCTAGATATGAGATGGAGAAAGAGGACCCGAAGACCCTCGATCAAGCCATCATAGCATCATTACACTCATCATCGGTTCGGAAACGCCGAAGCTAAAACATGTTGCACATAAGCTCTAAGGATTTAGGGACTTGGGACACAAGCTATGGGGACAATACGGGAAAGGGATAGGCATGCTTGCACGTAGCACATAGTCATACATCATACATAACATGAGAACATAATCATGAGACATGTTAAATAACATCATATATATATATAGCAAAGATCCAAGATACAAGCCAAAACGTACTAGAGTAAAGATTTATCCAAACATGCCTCTACATAGATGAGCGGGGCCTCGACAAGCTTTGAGGCTCACCCTTAAGTCAAGTAATTAAATACATAGAAATAAGAAGGTAGATAGATGGTGGCTATTTCTCTTGAACAATAGGGCTCACCACTAACAAGTCTTTAATAGATAATCAAGCGTCGTCCGGGAGAATGTGGAAATCACCCTCGTCCCTTACATGGTTAGAACATGTAGAAAAGAATATGGGTTAGCACAATTAAGCACTAAGTATGGGGGCATGCAATGCATATGACAAGTATAGTATGACAAAGCAACATGACAAGAGGACAATATATGAAAGGATTTCACGTAGCCAAGGAGTAATATAACAAGATGCCATGCGATGATGTATGAGATGCAAATTCTAAGTTCATATATAGCGGAGACGTAACCTCAACCGACAACATGGGTGACTCGAATGAGCCATTACCCAAATCCGTCCCACTTTCCAAGAAGAGCCCATGATACCCTTAAACAAGGGATAAAACATGACATGAAATCCCTTTCGGAAATTTATATACCTATGGTGGCACATGGTTTGACGGAATAGGCGGGGCCTCTAAGCACCCCATTTGGCCACCTACTCCCTCGGTGCTAAGTCTCATCCCACGAGAATACGTACATATACATATACATGCTTCA
>JBCEWC010016739.1:0-12927 GCA_038996855.1 Solanum aculeatissimum
GAGCCCTAGGTTTGTAATGATCCTCGGAGTCCAACATGCTGCGTCAATTAGAGTCTTGTTCATGGGTGTGATACGCGTCATGTCTATAAACAAGAGAGTATGGCGACGTTTTTAGGAATTGCCTCATTTTATTTCTTCCTTATGTCGTGCCATGAGATCTTATGATGACACTTTCTAAACTTTGGTATTTTGTCGCTCTTTCAGAAAATGCCTCCAAGAAGAGCTCCCCTTCCCCGTCAGACTCCGGAAGTTGAAGAACTAGCTCCTCGGGCACCGATTGAGGAACAGGTGTCCCATGCCGAGTTCAGGAATGTTGTCTCCATGTTAGCCCAAGTTGTGGCTAACCAAGCTTGGCCTGTCAACCCGGTCAATGTCAATACTCCAGCCTCAAGGGTAAGGGACTTCACTCATATGAACCCTCTGGAACTTTATTTTTCTAAGGCCGATGAGGATTCCCAAGAGTTTGTGGATGAGCTCACTAAAGTTTTAGCAATCATGGGTGCACGTTCGGAGGAAAAAGTGGAATTGGCGGCTTACCAACTCAAGGATGTAGCACAAGTATAGTATAATCAATGGCTTATGGAGAGGGTGATGGATGTGAAGGTTGGATGGGAAGAATTCAAAGTGGCCTTTCTTGATCGGTTCTTCCCTCTTGACCTTAGGGAGGCTAAGATGACCAAGTTTATCAATCTCCGTCAAGGTGCTATGACCGTGAGGGACTATGCCCTCAAGTTCACAAAACTCTCCAAGTATGCTCCTATGCTTGTGTCGAATCCCCGTGCAAGAATGCACAAGTTTATTTTGGGTGTATCATATTTGGTTGTGAAGGAGTGTCGAACGACCATGCTTATTAAGGAGATGGATATTTCGAGGCTCATGACTTATGCCAAATAAATCGAGGGTGAAAAGTTGAAAGAGAGAAGGGTGCATGAGGCTAAGAGGGCCCAACTTGATGGTGGGTTCTCCAATGTCAAGGGTGGTGGATTTGGTCGTTTCCAACAAGGACAAGGTTCTAACATGAGACTTGCTACTAAGGTGCCTCCTCTTAAGGCATCGGTTGGGGTTGGTCCCTAGATTCCTCATTGTGGGCATTGTGGTGGTAATAATTTGGATGAATGTAGAAAGGTTACGAGTGCTTGCTTCAGATGTGGTGGCTTGGACCACAAAGTCTCAAATTGAACAAGGAATGTGAAGAAGGACCAAGTGGCTCCCGGTGGTCAAGAGTCGCCAAAGGCTCTGATTGGTGGTGTTCCAAGGAATAACAGGTTTTATGCTCTCCATGCCCACCAAGAGGTGGAGGAAGCTCCGGATATCATCACGGGTATGTTTAAAATCTCTAATTTTGATGCTTATGCTTTACTTGATCCGGGTGCAATTTTATCTTTTGTGATTCTTTTGTTGGCTATTAAATTTGGTGTGAGTTCCGAAACCTTGAGGGATCCTTATTTGGTGTATACTCTCGTGGGTGATTCTATTGTGGCCCGAAAGGTGTATAGGGGTTGTCCCGTGTCGGTGTTGAATAAAGTGTTTTCCGGTGATCTTGTAGAACTTGAAATGTATGATTTTGATGTCATTCTTGGGATGGATTGGTTGTATGCATCATATGCCTCTATTGATTGTAGAACTAGGTGGGTCAAGTTTCAAGTCCCTAATGAGCTGGTATTAGAATGGAAGGGTGGCAATTCCGTAATTAAGGGTAGGTTTATTTCCTACCTTAAGGCCCGAACAATGATTGGTAAGGGGTGTATCTACCATATAGTTCGGGTGAGGGATGTAGAGTGTGAGACGCTTACACTTGATTCGATCCCGGTAGTTAGAGAGTTCCCCGATGTATTTCCCGAGGATTTTCCTGGTATCCCTCCCGATAGAGAAGTGGATTTTGGTATAGACCTTCTCCTGGATACTCAACCCATTTCCAATCCCCCGTATCATATGTCCCCGGCAGAGTTAAAGGAGTTAAAATACCAATTGAAGGATTTGTTGGAAAAAGGGTATATTAGACCTAGCATTTCACCTTGGGGTGCTCCAGTGTTGTTTGTGAGGAAGAAGAATGCCTCTATTGATTGAACAAGGTGACCGTTAAGAATAGGTACCCATTGCCTAGGATTGATGACTTGCTTAACCAACTTCAAGGAACTTGTTTAACCAACTTCAAGGGGCTACTCACTTCTCCAAAATAGATCTTTGTTCGGGTTATCATCAATTGAAAGTGAGGGAGTGTGATATTCCCAAGACGGCTTTCCGGACTCATTATGGTCATTGTGAATTTGTGGTGATGTATTTTGGGTTGACTAATGCTCCGGCGGTGTTTATGGACCTTATGAATCGGGTGTTCAAGTCGTTCCTTGATACTTTTGTAGTGGTCTTTATCGATGATATCTTGATCTACTCCCGTAGTGAACATGAGCACATGGGTCATTTGAGGTTGGTTCTCCAAACTTTGAGAAAGAAGCAAATGTATGCCAAATTTAGCAAGTTTGAATTTTGGTTGGGAGAAGTTGCCTTTCTTGGTTATGTGGTGTTTGGTGATGGCATCAAGGTTGATCCTAAGAAAACCGAAGCGGCGAGGGATTGGCCTAGACCATTGACTCCTTCGAATATTAGAAGTTTCCTTGGTTTGGTCGGCTATCTAGAAGGTTTGTTGAGGGGTTCTCATCTATAACGTCTCTGTTGACCAAATTGACTCAAAATAAAGCCAAGTTTGTGTGGACTAATGAATGTGAGAAAAGCTTCGAAACTTTGAAGGATCGGCTTACATCGGCTCCGATTTTGACTTTGCCAAATGGTTTAGACGGGTTTGTGGTTTATTGTGATGCATCACGTATTGGTTTGGATTGTGTGCTTATGCAACATGGTAAGGTGATAGCCTATGCCTCCCAATTTTGGGCTGAAATTGGTCCAAAATAGGTTAAACATTGACCCAATTGGGGTCTGAAAATGGGTTAAATGGGTAGGAAAATTAGATTTGAAAATTGACCAATTCAATTGCAAACTTAGCCACTTAAAGCCAATTCGTAGCCAAATTGAATTAACAATAGTGGATTTTGCTAAAATATGAATAAAATAAACTTTATTAATCAATTAACAAGCTCCTTAATTTTAACAAAATAGAATAATTGACTCGATTGTGAATTAACTGATATAAAAATACGAACTAAAATTGAATTAAACTAATTAAGGAAATTTTAAAAATTAAAAGAAAAGTGAAACCTTTTAATTGTAAAAAGTGATAAACAAAATGACAAAATTTCTAACAAAAACGAAATAAGAAAAATTATAAAAATTTACTTGAAAAATACTCTAAATTTGTAAAAACTAATTATTTTAAATTGTTTTAAAATGAAGAAGCTTGAAAATTAATTCATATTGTGGAGGGTAAAAATTGGATGTCAACAACTATGTATGTTGTATTTGTCAACTTTGCTCATTCATTAGTGAATTTGGGTTTGTGTTAAATCTTGTTGGATAGGTCGTGGTTGTTCCTCCTTGAGCAAGGAATTTTTTCACGTTAAATCTTTGAGTTCAATTCCTTGTTGTTTGTCTTCTTTTAGTTTCTTGTTTTTGTAGTTCCAAGGGACCTGGTCCCTTTGCGTAGTTATTGTATTGTTGCTCAACACTCTCTTTCTAGTCCTATTCCTCAAGAAATAGGTTACTTATGGTCTCTTACTGTGCTAGATTTGGATAGTAACTCTCTTTCTGGTCCTATTCCTGCTTCATTGGAGAATTTGACAAACTTATCTTCTCGCTATCTTTATAATAATCACTTTTCTGGCTCTATTCCTGAAGAAATAGGTTACCTAAGGTCTCTAACTATACTATCTTTGGGTAAAAACTCTCTTTCTTCATTGGGGAATTTGAACAACTTGTCTAATATTTTTCTTAATGATAACAACTTGATGGGAAAAGTTCCGCAATATTTGGGTAATATCAGTGGACTCCAGGTTTTGATGATGTCACATAATAGTCTCAGCGGAGAGGTCCCTTCATCTATTTCCTATTTAACATCACTACAGATTCTAGATTTGGGCGGAAATAATCTTGAGGGAACTATTCCACAAAGTTTTGGCAATATTAGTAGCCTACAGATTCTAGAGTTGGGCACATCGGATTATCCATAATATATTTCATGATGTCAACTGGAAATCTAAAATGGATTGCAAGAATCATTAAAGAACTGGAACGGAAAATTATCACACAAAGGAGAAAGAAGCAGCGACATCAAAGGAATTACAGAAGAAGAAATAATCGCTTCTAGAGAAGTTACACAAAAAGAAGTATTTGATTTCAGAACTTCAGGTATTCAATCTAAGCTTTACATTAATCCTTTTTAGTTTATTCTTACTACTAGTATAAACAACAACTAATTAATGCTCGATACAAATTGCTAGTAATCAGTTGGAAGCTGTGACAGCAGAGGCTAAAAATTTATACTTGTGTGACTCACTTGTTAATTTTTTCAAATTTTCAGATGCCAAGAGTCAGAAGACGTCGGTATATTGGATTTGGTTCTTCCTATGTTGCAACCTATGAAGTTGGATTTGTTATTTAGTTTCTTTTTAGTTTTATAAGTAAGCTTTTTATGAATTTTGGAAAATGTAATATTATGAATTTTGATCATATTCAATAAATGTTGGGTATACTGAATGAAGTTTATGCATTTCTCGGATCAATAACGCTTACCTCAAAGTAGCTAATAGAGTTGAAATATAATTTTATTAAAAGATTCGAGCATGAGAAATTTGTAAATTATGACAGGTCCCATAAAATAAAAAACACTCTTCTCAACACGGGTTAGGCAAATTGAAAAGTCATTTGATTTTTATCAATTTCATTAAATCACACATTTCTTGGAAATCCATAAGTCTCATTTGCCTGTGAATAATTTGTGTTTCAATAAGACGTGATAGTTCATTAAATAATTTTTTTTTACCATTATCTCTTAATTTTCGATTGGGTTGGGTTTGATTGGGGGGAGGGGGGAAAGGGGAAATGTGCTTAATCATTCTCTGTTTATTATGGATTCAAATTTTGATTTAATCTTTATGTTCATGTCAAAGTCATTTTTGTGATACATTTTCTCAAAGACAAAAATGGAATTTGACTAGAATGACAATATTTTCTCAAAGGCAAAGACAAAACAACCCAAAATGGAAGTTGTCTTAGTTTTAAACGGGTCAAACAAGTTTTGCAAGTCAATACATCGATTAAAATTGATACGTTTTCGTATTTTAAATGTTTGTCACAAAATATTCTCCACATCATGAATATCGTCTATAGGAAATATAACTTGAATTGGTTGAGTGACTTATACAAAAATCAAGTGACTATTCCGAAACGTTGAATAGTTGAGTAATCATATGAGAAATAAACTCCTGATATCTGCTATATGAATTAGAGATAATGAGATCTAGAAATTTATTGATCAAAAACTAAGAATTGAGAACCAAACATGTATGTGCCATACGTTAAAAATAGTCATAATCAATACTTCATTTGGCCATAAAAAAAAAAGCCTTCCTTTTGGGACCAGTGAGATATGTTTGATTATTCTTTGCAAAAATAATCATCTTAAAGCTTATTCCCTCTATCTCAGCTTTTGTGTCATGGTCTGAATTTCAAGAGTCTAACAGTTTAATTTTCACTGTAAATTTTGGCTTGAAGTCTTTAAGATTTTAAAAATAAAATTTAAAGATTTGAAACTATACAAAAAATACTATAATAAATAATAATTGGTCTGCATACCATCTTCGGAGTGGTCATGTGTAAAGCGAAAGAGTTGGAGTTTTTGATATCCACAAACCATCATTGGAGGTTGAGATATTATAATTTATCTCTAAAAACTATTGATTTGCCATCCAATTTTCCTCAAGGGTTACTATCTTTAACAATAAATTCCACAAGATTTCCTCTTGACCAAAATATACGAAGAAATCTGTTATGGAATGTAAAATGTGAAATAAACTACTGGATGAAAATTATTGATCTTTGATTTTATAGGGATGATAAACAAATGAATCGAGTCAATATATTGGTTAAAATTAATCGTATTTTAAACTTTAAGATTTCTACATCATCAATATCTATCAAAAATATAATGTGAAATGACAATAATTAAGTGACTTTTCTATTAAAAATTAAATTTCTGAACATTTGAGTTACCATGTAAGAAATCAACTCTTGACGTCTTCTCTATGAATTAGAAATAATGTTGTCAAGAAATTTATTGGACTAAGGCTGAGATATGGTCCACTATTTTAGAGATAAGAATTGAGAACCAGACATGTACGTATCATAGACTATAAGAAATTTAAAATATACTCACTTAGTCATTTGACTCAGAACTTGATTCCTTCTTTTGTTTAAAGTCACTTAACTTCATTTCATATCTGAATTCATCATTGTCCTGCATATCTTTCGAGCCCTGTTTAAATTGGAGTTTCCTATGCTTAAAGTATCTCCATAACCTTTATATAATTTTTTATTATGAATAAATTTGATATAGTATGTAGTTATTTTATATTATGATATGGTATAAAAACAGATTTTTAAGTAATGATATGACATTAAAGATCAATAATTAATGTATGCCAATTGGATATAGTATTTTATTTGTGAATACAATTTGTGTAATTGAACTTTAATTTTCATCGTAAATTTAAGAATGAAATCTTTAATTTTTTCAATCATAATTCAGGGGTACTTATGCTCTATCCTAATAAAATATGAACAGACAAAGTGTGAATAGAAGAGAGTAAAAGAGGGCAACACATTCACAATATTTGGAGAGAACACTTTAGGAATCGTGACATGAATTGTCATCAATAATTTACGATATGAATTATCATAGTTGTATTAGAGATAATATTGTTTAGAAATTTATTGATCTAAGATGAACAAATGTTGGATATGGTCCACTACTTTAGAGATGACAATTGAGAACCATACATATCTGTATCAAAGTGAAATAAGAAAACAATTTTGGCTACTTGGTTAAGTCATTGGTTGACTAAGAAATGAGAATTGATGGCTTTTCAGTTTTTTTATGTTTGGCTTGAAATAAATTCCATACTATCATTATCTACCCAAAATATAACTTGACTTGATTAAGAATTTAGAATCAGACATGTTTGTATCATACACTAAGAGTGATAATGATCAATGTGTGATAACAAAACTACTTTCTCCATTTTGATTAAGTCCTTGGCTAAATTAGACTTGAGAATGATAACATTTTCTCTTATAGCAGCCAAATTTGTAAATTTAAAGAAAATGCATTTCCTGATGGTCTTCAATGTTTTTCCTTTTTGGGACCAGAGAAATGTGTTAAATTATTATTTGAGAAAACAATCATATATGGTTTACTCCCTGTAAAGTTTCTTAAGGTCTGATTTGAATATTCCATGGTTGGTTAATGAGCTTCATGAGTCTCTCTTGAATGACAGTATTCAAAGAAATTGCATTGGTGAACTTTTGCTTGATGTCTTGTGGAAGTACTTCCTTTAGATGTCCATATATCTTAGCACGGGTAGTACTGGGAGGGTCATGATCTATCAATTTGAAGCTCTTTTAGTTATATTTCCAACGCACTTGGTTTCACTTGATTCAGAGTTTGGATGAAGAAGTTATGACCTTTTTAGTGGGACTGCCTGCACAGGGATCCATTTCTGGAAATTTGGTTAAGGCACTGCCCCATGGTGGCCTTCACGGGTCGTGTGCCATCTCATGGTCCGTGAAGTAGCCCGTGTGACCCCTCACGAGGCGTGGTAAGGTGTTTTAGGATGGACTTGACCTAAGGATTGGTTCTATGTATAAGGTTCATGGATCGTGTGAGGCCTCATGGGCCGTGAACCAGTCCGTATGGAGGTGCCAACCAAGGCTCTGGACCAAGTGAGGCTCCATGGACCAGTTAATGGTCCGTGTGAAGCCTCGCGGACCGTGAAGCCTACGATATGGTTGCGGGAGCAAAATTTTTCTAAGTATGGGATCACTATCTCGGATTTTCATCGACAAATTATTTTTCAAGTGTAGCTTCACGGGAGGACTCATGGTCCGTGTGACCACTACACGGTCGTGTAGTTTCCATGAAGGTGGCGCTAACAGATTTTTATCATTGTTTCATTACTAGTTTAATTATAATTTTGATTATTTCTACGGACGTCTTATCTTCCTAATCCCCCCCCCCTAAACCCCTGAATTAGCCTATACACCCTCATTCAATTCAAATTTCTTCCTACACTTAGAATTATTTTCAAACTCTTTCTTCCAAAAGCTCTCTTCCAAGTGTGGGTTGAAGGTTGGGATTGGAATTCAAGGGAGCTTTCTTCTTCAATCTCTTTTCTCTCTAAAGCTTCTTGGTAATCAAGGTATGTGGGAATTTATTCATGGCTCCTTTCAACCATGAAGCCCCAAAATGATTTTCTTCAATTGATTTTATGAAATTATGCTTACTTTGAATTTGGGTTTTCTAAATTATTGATGATTTAATTAAATTGAAGTATGGACTCTACTTAATTGTTGATTTTAAAGTGAATCAAGCCTTAATTTGTTGAATTCCATTGATTTTATGAAGATTCAATTATGCATGTCCCCTTACTCTTTAAACCTATGCATGGGTGATATTAATTGAGTTTCAATTGTTGATTTCACTTGAATTTTACATGGATTCTTCTTAGTATGAGTTTAATTTATGAATTCTAATTGTCTATGCTACTGTCATCATCATTCATGACATTTGGATTAATGAGCATGGATATTTTGAAGCTTTTGATGTGGACAAAGTCCCAAATATGTTTATGACTATGATTTTGAACAAGTATGGGTTATGGCAAGAATGTGATCACATAATGTCTATGATTTGGCTCTTTGAGCAATTATAGGTGTTTACACCAATATGATTGATTTGTATGGAGCTACTCCTATGCATGAAAGTATGACATGAAGAACGTTTTGACTTTTTAGTCATGTATGCATGAAAGTAAAGAAAGTGATTTAACTTTTAAGCCTAATTATGCATGGCTATGATTTTAAAGTACTTGTCCTCTTTTCGAAAGCATGTATATGCATATGTATTCTTGTGGGATGATGACTTAGCACTGAATGGGATTGGAGTAGTAAGTGGGCTATCCCCAGGGGTCCCACTCCTTTCTCTTGAACTATGTGCCAGCATAGGGATATGGTAAACCTTACCAAAATGACCAGGTCATAAGGTACGATTACAATATGATATGATATCCCCTCTCTATATATAAAGTATTTTTGCATTTCATGCATCATGGGTTTCTTGTCATATTGTTATACTATTCTTTTCTATATTCTCTTTCTATACATATGTGCCCTAGTCATCTAACATTGGTTTACAAGTCGATTATGTTCATATACATTGCATGCCCGCATACTTAGTGCATTCTATGTGCTAACCCATATTCTTTATCTACAGGATCTAACCATGTAGGGCCCGGAGTTGATATCTATCCACCTTTGGACGGTTAGCTTGGTGATTTGGATTGTTGCTAGTGGTGAGCCCTTTTACTTCAAGGGCAAAACCTACCTTCTCTATCTTATTTTTTTTTTATGTCTCTTCTATCTTATGACTTGAGGGTGAACCCGAGACTTGTCGTGGCCCTCATCTTATTCTATGTAGAGACATTGTTGGACATATCGGATTCTATTGTACATCGTATTATATACTTGATTGAGATGCTATGACTATATCATGTTTTGGCTATGGCTATGCTTATGTTATTATGATATGTTTTAATGAGAATGTGATTATGTGGAAAGTCCCAAGTCCCTATTTTCCCCCATACCTTGAGTCACACTTACCCGCCCCTTAGAACATATTTGCTATGTGCTATGTGATTCATCCAAATCCCTTCCCCGACGACATCCCAATAGCTTGAGTCCAAAGTCTCGAAATCCCTTAGAATTATGTGCTTCTTGTTATATTACACGCTTCCAAACCAATGATGTGTAAGACGATGCTCAGAGGGCTCGATTAAGGACTTTCGGATTCTCTTTTGCCATGTCACATCTAGGCCCTACTCTCGGGTCGTGACACCAATTTTCTCAAGGGTCACTACCTATTCTAGCGAATTCCACAAGATATTTTTTCATATAAAAAATAATCTTAATGAAAGAGATTCTTTTTATCTAGAATGACAATATTTTCTCAAAGACAGACAAAACAACCCAAGATGGAAGTTGTCTTAGAGTTTTTAATGGGTCAAACAAGTCTAGCAAGTCAATACATCGATTAAAATTGATAGATTTTCGTATTTTAAAAGTTTATCTTGAAAAAGTCTCCACATCATCAATATCGTCTATAGGAAATATAACTTGAATTGGTTGAGTGACTTATACAAAAATCAAGTGACTATTCTGAATAGTTGAATAACCATATGAGAAATAAATTCTTGACATTTACAATATGAATTTGAGATAATAATGTCTAGAAATTTGTTGATCAAAAACTGAGAATTATTGGATATATTCCATTACTTTAGAAATATGAATTGAGAACCAAACATGTCTATGCCATACGTTAAAAGTAGTCATAATCAATATTTTATTGGTCATAAAAAAAAACCTTTCCTTTTGGGACCAGTAAAATATGTTTGATTATTCTTTACGAAAACAATTATCTTAAGTTTTGCCCTCTATCTCAATTTTTGTTTCATGGTCTGAATTTCAAGAGCCAAATAGTTTAATTTTCATTGTAAGTTTTTGCATGGAGTCTTTAAAAATTTTAAAATAAAATTTATATATTTAAAACTACGTAAAAAATACTACAAGAAATAATAATTGGTCTGCAAACCATCATCGGAGTGGTAGTGTGTGAAGTGAGAGTTGGAGTTTTTGATATCCACACATCATCATTGGAGGTTGAGATATTATAATTTATCTCTAAACTATTGATTTGTGATCCAATTTTCCTCAAGGGTCACCATCTTTAACAACAAATTCCACAAGATTTCCTCTCGACCAAAATATACGAAGAAATCTGTTATGAAAGATGAAAATTATTGATTTCAGATTTTAAAGGGACGACAAACAAGTGAATCGAGTGAATATTTTGCTTAAAATTGATCGTATTTTAAACGTTAAAATTGCTACATCATTAATATCTATCAGAAATATAATGTGAAATGACATTAATTAAGTGACTTTTCTATTAAAAAAATGAAGTTCTGAATATTTGAGTGACAATGTGAGAAATCAACTCTTGACGTCTTTTGATAATGTAGCCTATAAGTTTATTAGTCTAAGACTGAGATATGGTCTACTACTTTTGATATAAGAATTGAGAACCAAACATTTACGTATCATATATGAAGAGTAGTCATGATCAATGTGTGATAATATAACATTTTCTCTGATAGCAGCAAATTTTCAAACTTGGAAAAAACGTATTTCCTGTTGGTCTTTAATTATAAATAACATACCATATCAAGTCCTATGAACCCAAAACAATAAACTCAAAATATGATGATGGTTTCCAGCAAAGTATTCACTTCAATTCGGTTTTTCAGTGTTTTATATCTCTTTACAGTTACTCTTGCTTCCACTGAGGAAGCAACTGCCCTCTTAAAATGGAAAGCAACTTTCAAGAACCAGAATAATTCCTTATTGGCTTCTTGGACACCAAGTTTTGATGCATGCAGAGATTGGTATGGAGTTCTATGCTTTAATGGTAGGGTAAACGGATTGAATATTAAAAATTCAAGTGTCATTGGTACACTCTATGCTTTTCCGTTTTCATCTCTCCCTTTTCTTGAGAATCTTAATCTTAGCATGAACAATTTCTCTAGCACCATTCCATCTAAGATTGGTAATCTCACTAGTCTTGTCTATCTTGACTTGCACATCAATCAGATTTCAGGAACAATACCACCACAAATCAGTTCACTAGCCAAGCTTCAGATCCTTCGTATATTTGGCAACCATTTAAATGGCCCCATTCCACGAGAAATAGGTTGCCTAAGGTCTCTTACTATGCTCTCTTTGGGTAAAAACTCTCTTAATGGTTCTATTCCTAGTGAGATAGGTTACCTAAGGTCTCTTACTATGCTCTCTTTGGGTAAAAACTCTCTTTCTGGTTCTATTCCTGCTACATTGGGGAATTTGAACAACTTGTCTGTTTTGTATCTTAGTGATAACAACTTGAAGGGAAAAGTTCCGCTATATTTGGGTAATATCAGTGGCCTCCAGGTTTTGATGATGTCGCATAATAGTCTCGGCGGAGAGGTCCCTTCATCTATTTCCTATTTAACATCACTACAGATTCTAGATTTGGGCGGAAACAATCTGGAGGGAGCAATTCCACAAAGTTTTGGCAATATTAGTAGCCTCCAGGTTTTTGATATGCATAGCAACAAACTTTCTGGGACTCTTCCAGAAAATTTTAGCGTTGGAAGTTCACTTATAAGTCTCAACTTGCATGGCAATGAACTAGAGGGGGAAATCTCTCGGTCTTTGGCTAATTGCAAAAGGCTGCAAGTTCTTGATCTAGGAGATAATCATTTCATAGACACATTCCCCATGTGGTTGGGAACTTTGACAGAATTGAGAATTTTAAGATTGGCATCGAATAAATTGCATGGGCCCATAAGATCTTCAGGTGCTGAAATCATGTTTCCTGATCTTCGAATCATAGATCTGTCTAACAATGTCTTCTCAAGAGACTTACCAATGAGTCTGTTTCAACATTTGAAAGGCATGAGGACAATTGATCGAACAACAGAGAAACCAAGTTATGAAGGATATGCATACCAAGACTCGGTAGTCGTTGTAACAAAGGGATTGGAGCTCGAAGTTGTGAGAATTTTGTCTCTGTACACAGTTATCGATCTTTCAAGCAACAAATTTGAAGGATATATTCCTAGTGTTCTGGGAGATCTCATTGCGATTCGGGTATTAAATTTATCTCAT